>JADRCC010573890.1:0-22687 GCA_019843855.1 Hylomyscus alleni | reverse complement strand
AAAAAAATCACATGATCATCTCATTAGATCCTGAAAAAGTGTTTGATAAAATACAACACCTCTTTATGTTAAAGTATTGGAAAAATCAGAAATTCAAGGCCCACACCTAAACATAATAAAAACAATTTACTGTAAACCAACAGTCAATATCAAATTAAATGGAGACATACTTGAAGCAATCTCACTAAAATTGTGGACAAGACATGAATGCCCACACTCCCTATATCTATTCAATATAGTACTCAAAATTCTAGGTAGATCTAGAACAATTAGACAACAAAAGGAGATCAAGGGAGATACAAATTGGCAAAGAAGTCAAGGTATTACTATTTGCAGATGATATGATAGTATATATAAGTCACCCCAAAAATTCCACCAGAGAACTTCTACAGCTGATAAACAACTTCAGTAAAGTGGCTGGATATAATGTTAACTCAAATTAGTAGCCTTCCTCTACTCAAAGGATAAACAGTCTGAGAAAGAAATTAGGGAAATGACACCCTTCACAATAGTCACAAATAATATAAAATTCCTTGGTGTGACTCTAACCAAGCAAGTGAAAGACCTGTATGACAAGTCTCTGAAGAAAGAAATCAAAGAGGATCTCAGAAGATGGAAAGATCTCCCATGCTCATGTATTGGCAGGATTAATATAGCAAAAATGGCTATCTTGCTGAAAGTAATCTACAGATTCCATGCAATCCTTATCAAAATTCCAATTCAATTTTTTACAGATTTAGAAAGAGCAATTTGAAAATTCATTTAGAATAACAAAAACCCAGGAGAGCGAAAACTATTCTCAACAGTAAAAGAACTTCTGGGGGAAATCACTATCCCTGACCTCAGGTTGTATTGTAGAGCAATAGTGATAAAAACTGCACAGTATTAGTACAGAGACAGGTAGGTAGATCAATGGAACAGATTTGAAGATCCAGAAATGAACCCACACATCTATGGTCACTTGATCTTTGACAAAGGAGCTAAAACCATCCAGTGGAAAAAAGACAGCATTTTCAACAAATGGTGCTGGTTCAACTGGAGGTCAGCATGTAGAACAATGCAAATCGATCCATTCTTATCTCCTTGTACAAAGCTCAAGTCCAAGTGGATAAAGGACCTCCACATAAAACCAGATACACTGAATCTAATAGAAGAGAAAGTGGGAAAGAGCCTTGAACACATGAGCATAGGGGGGGGGTGGATTTCCTAAATAGAACTCCAGTGGCTCAGGCTCTAAGATCAAGAATTAATAAATGGGACCTCATGAAACTGAAAAGCTTCTATATGGCAGAGGACATAGTCACTAGGACAAATTGGCAATCTACAGATTGGGAAAAAATGTTCACTAACACTACATCTGATAGAGGGCTAATATCCAAAATATATAAAGAACTCAAGAAGCTAACCTCCAAAAAACCCAAACAAACCAATCAAAAAATGGGGTGTAGAACTAAACAGAGAATTCACAAGAAAGTAATCTCAAATGGCTGAGAAGCATTTAAAGAAATGTTCCAAGTCCTTAGTCATCAGGGAAATGCAAATCAAAATGACTCTGAGATTCCACCTTATATCAATCATAATGGCTAAGATCAAAAACTCAGGTGATAGCAGATGCTGGCAAGGATGTGGTGAAAGAGGAACATTCCTCCAGTTGTGGTGGGATTGCAAACTGGTACAACCACTCTGGAAATCAATCTGGAGGTTCCTCAGAAAACTGGAAATAGATCTACCTGAAGACCCAGCTATGCCACCCTTGGGAATATACCCAAAAGATGCCCCACCATGCCACAGGGGCACATGTTCCACTATGTTCATAGCAGCCGTATTTGTAGCCATAAACTGGAAACAACCCAGATGTCCCACAACAGAAGAATGAATACAAAAAATGTGGTTCATTTACACAATGGAATACTACTCAGCTAAAAAAGAACAAGGACATCATCATGAGTTTTGCAGGCAATTGCATGGAACTAGAAAATATCATCCTGAGTGAGTTAACTCAGACCCAAAAGGACATGGATGATATGTACTCACTAATAAGTGGATATCGGCCAAAAAAGTATAGGATACCCAGGATACAATCTACAGAACTCAAGAAGGTTAACAAGCTGAAGGGCCCAAGTGAGGATGCCTCAATCTCACTTGGGAGGGAGAAGAAAGCACTCATGGGGGCCAGAGGGAGGGAGGGTGGGAGAGGGGACATGAGAGGAACATGATTAGGTATTGAGGGGGAGGAACAGGAGTGAAGCCTTGAGGGCCAGAAGAAAGAATGGAAACAGGCAACCTCAGGAGGTAAGAGCTTGGGGGGACCCTCTAGAATGTACCAGAGACCTGGGATGTGAGAAGATGCTCAGGACTCAAAAGAAGGTACCTTAGATGAAAAGCCGTACAGCGGAGAGAGGGAACTTGTGGAGTTCATCTCCAGTGGAAGGACAGGGCATCAAATGGAAGGATGGGGTTGCCATCTCACAGTCAAGAACTCTGATGCAGAGTTGTTCCTGTCTAAAAGAACTTCAGGGAAGGAGATGTAGGGAGAAGAGGCTCAGTGACAGGCCCAAATTGGGATCCAGCTTGGGGTTAGGGGAGGCTCCGAGGCCTTGATACTGTTACTGGTGCTATGATGTGCTTACAGACAGTAGCCTAGCATGGCTGCCTTTGGAAAGGCCCAACAAACAGCTGAAGGAGTCAGATGCAGGTACTTACATCCAACCAATGGACAGAAGCCGGAGATCCCCATGGTTGAATTGGGAAAGGGTTGGAAGAAGCTGAGGAGGAGGGCGGCCCCATGGGAAGACCAGCAGTCTCAACTAACCTGGACCCCTGAGATCTTTCGGACACCGAGTCACCAACTAAGCAGCATACTATAGCTGGTATGAGGCCCTTAACACATCTACAGCAGAGGACTGCCTGGTCTGGCCTCTGAGTGAGAGAAGATGCACCTAACTCTCAAGAGACTTGAAGCATCAGGGAGTTGGGAGGCCTGGTGGGGTGAGGATGGGGGTGAGGACATTCTCTTGGGGACAGGGGAGGAGGATAGGGATGGGGAGTGGTCAGAGAGTGGCCCAAGAGGGGGATGGTGACTGGACTGTGAAAAAAGATTAAATAATAATAATTTAAAAAACAACAAATAAAACAAATATTTTCTGATAACTAATAACTTTAGAAATAATTTTCTTATATACATGTAAGTTTACCATTTATTAGAGAAAAATGAAAATGTTAATACTAATGAACCAGGGACAATAGAGGTCGGTCCCCACTCGTGATTCTTGTTCTCATTAATAAAAGAATTTAAGAAAGGAAAAAATAATAAAACTTCCCAACTAAAAAAGCCCAAGCTCAGCTAGATTCACCCCAGAATTCTCTCAGATCTTTTTAAAAAAGTTCTCTGTGTACTGTTTGAGACTACAATATAATTATTATCTCATCATTCCCTCTTTTCTCCCCACAACCTCCCATATACTCCAACTTATTCTCTTTCAAATTCATGCCCTCTTTTTATTAATTGTTGCTACATGCACACATACAAACATACATCTGTATTCCTAAATACATATAGCCTGATCAGTCTGTATAATGTCACTTGTATGTATGTTTTCGGAAATGACCATTTAGTATAGAATAAATACTCTCTGTGCTTTTCCCTAGGAAAGACTACTTCTCCGGTTCTCAGCATCCCTTAGTTGCCTGTAGTTTGGTTGTTGTTTTGTTTTGGTGTGCATGTGCGTGTGTGCATGTGCATTTGTGTGTGCATTTGCATGTGTGTGTGCATGTTGGTGTGAATGTGCATTTGTGTGTGTGAGTGTGTAAGATTGTGGGGTTTCTCCCACTCACATTAGCATGTCTATTGTCCTTGTTCAGCTCATGCTTAGGCAATCATGTTGATGAGACTTTATAGATATAGTGTTTTTCCATTACTAGGAGACACAATCTTACAGCACACTCCCTGATCTTCCGACTCTCACAACTCTTTCCATCCCCTCTTCACCAATGTTCTTTGAGCTTTCTATGAAGGAGTTGTCTTGTAGGTGTCTCCATCAGGACTGGAATCTACAACTGCATTTTGACAGGCTGTGGGTTTTTGTGGTGGTTTCTGTCTGTCTGAAGAGAAAGTTTCCTCGATAAGAGGTAAAGACTGCACTCATCTGTGGGAATAAGAACAAATATATAGACTGTAGTTAGTAATTATGCTGGTTTAATAAAATATCAGTGTAGGTTCCCTTCCAAGATCCATGACTTCACTAGCCCTTGGGAGTTGGCTAGGTTTCCAGTACCAGGCATGATTTCCTTTGTTGAGTGAGCCTTAAGTCCAATTAGAAAGTTGTTGTTTCCAGGAAGGTGTAAGTGCCACCACTGCCCTTGGAGTTATGTCATACTGTAGTTGTGAACAGTACTCTTCTCCCATCCCCCCACCTTGAATACATGATTGATGCCTTCTGGTACTATGAAAGCTGTTCCTCAGGGAGGAAGCTTTCAGATCGGTTACAGCCTAGGGTCTCCTGGGTACTATATCTGATGTATTCCTGTGATAAAACACCCTGACAAAAAGCATCCAAGTAGGAAGGCTATATTCAGCATTACAACTTCAGGTTATAGAGCATCATTGCAGGGAAAGTCAAGGGAGGAATTGAAGGAACTATTCATATCCACAGTCAAGAGTAGAGAGAATTAAACATGCATGCCTATTCTTGCTTGGTTCTTTCTCTATCCATATACAGCCCTTGACTACCTGCCTGGAGAATGGTGCCCCTCTGAGAGCTGGGTCTCTCTATTTCAGTTAACAATCACGACAGTCCCCCATAGACATGGCCACAGTTCAAGTAGATCTAGATAATCTCTCACTGAGACTCTCTTCCCCGGTGGTTCTAACATATCAACTTAATATTTAGAACTAATCATCACAAGAGTGTTATTTGTGTATTGGCATTCTTCACAGAAAATGATTATTCTGGGGTTCTTCTTCGATGGAAAGAGGCTTCATCAGAGTTCAAGGTAAGGGGCTCCTCTCCTTTGCCATGTCCCTATAATTTTCCCTGTGTATGTTGCCCTAATACTCCCAAGCCATAGTAACAAAACCATAATTCAATGACACAAATACACAGATCAGTGAAAGGGAATAGAAGATACAGACAGAAACTCATACAGCACTGTTGACAAAAATGCCAAAAAAGCACCTTGGAGAAAAGAAAGTATCTTTCATAAGTAGTGCTGTAATCATTTGCTGTCCATATACAGAAGAATGAAACTAGATACTTATTTCTCACCCTACACAAAATTCAACTCCAAACAAATAAAAAATTTAGTGGAAGACCTTAAAGTCCAAAACTGCTAAAATAAAAAACCAAAATGTTGTAAAACACTTAAAAATAGGCAAGGACTTTCTAAATAAGACTCCAGTTGTGCAGGAAATGTGAATAACGACTAATGTGGACCTTAGGAAATAAAAAAGCATCTACATAGTCAAGTAAAAAGATAACATACAGACTGGGAGAAAATCTTTGCTAGGTACAAAGGACAGAAGATTAATATCTATCACACAGAGAGAAAATGTAAAAACCTAAATATCAATAAATAAAAACAGCTAATCAATAAATGGTCTAATAAAATGAACAGCTCTCAAAAAGTGAAATACAAACAGCCAACACACACATGAAAAAAATGCTTACCTCACAAGGCATTGGAGAAATTTAAATAAAGACCACATTGGTATTGTATGTTCTCCAACCACAATGGCAGTCAATTTTTAAATTTGCAACAAATGCTAACAAAGATGTGAGCAGAAGTAAACTCTCATATACTGCTGGTGGGAATGTGAGTCTAGCCACTAAAGCAATCAGTGTGGAGGCTTCTTAGAAGACTAAAAGTAGACCTACCATATGACCCAGCTACTGCTCTTGGATATCATATTCAAAGGACTCCAGTCAACATTATTAGATCATGAGTCCTCGACTTTTAGATGCTAATCACTCTGAGATATCAGATCTACATCTAGGACAGATCAGGTCATGGTCTATTGTAGTTTATTCCTTAAGATGATAGTAATTCTTGCTATGACACAGATCTTGGGTGGATGGGGCAGAGCAAAGACCAGACCCCCCAAAAATGAAAGACAGAATGTTTGGGAGATTGCTCTGAGAATCTCGTCTTTCCTTCCCTCCATGATATCCATGGTGAACTTCCATAATGTTTCTATAATGTCTACAATGCTTTTCCACCCCAAGGTCCCATTACGGTGCCTCTGGTATGATACATGGCCCCTTCTGATGCTCTTCCAACCTCATGGGTCCATCATGGCTCTTACAGTTGTGAGGATCTCCTAGAAAAAACTCATTTATAAAGGATAATTTCATGCCAGCTTCTTTTCCAAGCATAGTGCACCTGTTTTAGTGAAGTCATGTGGTATCCATCCTACTATGTAAGTTTTATGTACAGACTATTGCTTCTTAAACATATTTTACTATCTCTTCTTACACATCCAATTATGTGTTTTCTTAATTTGAAGAAATTGTTTTTTGCTCCCCCAAATGTATTTCTTTATTATCTTAGTTTTCTACCATTTTTCAACATGATATTTACTTCAAAAACATATTTTGAGGCACAGATTTCATCATAATTATAAAATAAACTTTAAAGTGTATGCTCTTCTACTCTTATAGAAAGTCAGCTTACTATTAGAGTATTAAATCTTTTAAATGAAATATTATGAAATACATTATTGAATTCTATACTATATGTTTCAAGCTTGCTGAGTAACTAAGCCACTCTATTTTACATCTAAAACTTGTACTGTTTTGTTATTGTATGTCAATGTTTTATACATATATATGCATATATCTTTATAATATTTTAGATTTCTTTTTCTCATTTGAATGTCCTTTCAAAGTCTTCCTCTTCTACAGAGTCTCAACTGGCCATCTCTTGTAGCCAGGTGAGGCTTCCAGAGGCAGAACAAGGTTGTATTCAATTGAGTTGTTGACCAAGTGGATCCCATGGAAATCCCCAAGCAACCCAGGCTGTTGCTAAGACAAAAGGTTGCTCTCTGCAAACTGATGGTGGAGCCCCATTGCCGAGAACAACATCCACACAACTCATGAAACATGGAGATGCTGAGCTGGTGCCTACATGGAACACTCACCCCTATGTTCTAGTCTTGGTGTGGGAAGGTACTCTGTAGTCTACCTAAAGAGAACTATGGGTCTCAACTTAGCTACAAAATCTTTGACCTACAATCAATCCTGCTTGCAAAGTATGCCAGCGTAATGGTGGCACTGGACTTAAGGGAGTAGCTAACCAATGTCTGATCTGACTTAGTACCCACTCGATGAGAAGAAACTGCCTGGTAACTAAGAACCAAAGAGTAACGAGCCTACACACCCAGCATAAAACACTGTTGGTTTCAAATAATCAGTAAAATGATTCCTAATGATATTCTGCTCTATTCATAGGTCAGTGCCTTAGCTAGTCATGATGATAGAGGCTTCCCTCTGTAGCAGATGGGAACAGATGCAGAGACCCACAGTCAGATATTAGGCAAAGAGAGAGTCTGAATGGGAGGCCTCCATAAAATTCCTCTCCTGAGAGCTCAGGGACTCCCAAAGGAAAGGAAGCAGAAAGACTAAAGCCCAGAGGGTATGGAAGACACCAGGAATAAAAGGTCCTCTGAATCAACTAAGCCAGGTTCATATGAACTCATAGAAACTGAAGCAAAAGGACAGGGCCTCCCTGGCTCTATACCAGGTCCTTGGCATAGATATTGTAGATATTAGTTGAGTATTTTCATTTGACTACTGGCTGTGAGGATGAGTAGGTCTCTGACTCCTGAGCCTGCTCCTGGGACTCTCTTCCTTCTGTTGAGTTGCCATGCCCAACTTCAATATGATAAGTGTTGCTTCATTGTGTTATATTTTACTGTTTTCATGTTTGGTTGTTTTCTCTTTGGAGGTTGTTCTTTTCTAATGAGAGAGGGAGTGGATCCAGAGAGGAGGCCGAGTAACTGGGAGAGTAACTGGAGGAGTAGAAGGAGGGGAAATATAATCGGGATGTTTCGTATGAGAAAACTATCTTCAATTAAGGAAAAATATGAAAAATATAAATGGGGAATGAAGTCAATGTCTATGATAAAGAGAGGGGCTCTGTGAATTTTGCTTTTGTCCAGCATTGTGAGATCCTAAGACAAAGGATGCTGAACAGGCTTCTACAGAACCCCCCCCCCCAAAAAAAATGCCATTATGTTTCAGCGCTTTTCTTGTAGGGTGGTAGCCATTTCTCACCAGGTTGGGAGTTGTCATTATGAACAAGAAGTGAAATCTAGTAGGAAGAAGCTAGTGAATGTGTGTTAAAGCTTTCCCTTTTCTCCACACCTGAGCTTCCTGCACACTTACATGGTTCCCAAACTTAATTAGTTTGACTATTCTCTTCAAAATGAAAATAGAACTAAAAATGAGACATTCCTAACAGAATGACATATTCACATCCAGGTGTCTACAGTTCTGTCAAGGCCAGATCATGACTGCGTGGGACACCCTGATATTGAAAGCTGCACTGGGGATATAGCAGACAGCAGACTACAGCAAAGTATGAGTTGTGTAATAAATGCTGAAGTTTGAAAACTTTCAGTACCAGCCCAGAGAGTTAACATACTCCCGGGAGGACTTCCAGAAAGTCTTTCTGCAGTTCAGTATGTACTGCTGACCACATAAAAAAAGGCATAATACAGTGCTAGGTACATATGACCCCATCCTGCAGCAGCCTGCATGGGGTGAGCCCATTATGTGCCTTGCAAGTGCCTTTCTTCTAGTTCATTTTAGTCATCCCTTCCTCTGACTCTTCCACCCTCTGTGCTGCTGCCAGCATAGTTTCCTACTGTGAACAAGTCCAAGTCTTTGTTCCTGCTAGAGAATTTTCTGACATTGCCTGTGATCCATAGGAATCATTTTAACCCCCCCACTCACCTGACACACACATAGAACTATTTACTATTTGACTTCAACCTAATCCACTCTTATTCCTAGCCAATGTAATTCTGGGCTTCAGTAAATCACCTGCATCCCTTTAAACAACATACCCTTTCTCTACTATTACCCAAACTGTTCCCTAGTCTGAGGATAGTCTGCAAGTACCTTGCACACACTCTTCTCTCTTCTCCCTCTCAAAGGCTATGCAGCCTCCCCTGCAACAGCATCCCTCTACTCTTCTTGGTCCTCTGTGGACATGTCTTCTACTCAAAGTTAGGAGTTCCTCTGCTCTCATTATGGTATGGGTGAGGCCTTTCATTTTCTTGTCTAGGTTTCTAACACTGGAGCCTGGTATTTGTTCCCCTCTGAGAGTAGACTGTATTTCAGTCTTGCAGTTTATATGCATGGTGTGAAGCTTTTAGGGAGATGCAGCTTCCAAAACTGAGCTTGAGTAGATTCTTATTCCAGGTGATAGTTTTTACAGGAAACCAAAGGCTCTCTGTGAGCCTTTCTGCCTCATGGAATGAGAGATGGAATGGGCTTAGTGTCTCACTTTCTTGTAAGGCAAGTTGTGTTAAGGCAAAGCTTAGGTCAGGAGATGTTTAACTGAAGGGTGTATTACAGATGTATTACTGAAGGGTGTTGGGACTGGAAAGGACCTTGCAGATGTTGTGGTTATAATCTCAGTGTGGTAAACAGGAAATGTGAGGCAAGAGAACATTGGATAATTACCGGAGGCTTACTCAGCCATAGGGGAACAGGTTGAAGTGGGACACAGTGTTGAATGAAAGCTAAAAGATATTAAGAAAAAGTAATTGTCACTTCCTGTTGTTTTTGTTGTAAGAGGTGGAATTAGATTTGTGTGGGTTTGTTGAAAGATTACTTTCTTGCTTCTTCTAGGGTGTAGTGTTGCTCCTTATGTTGATGTTTTCCATCTATTATCCTTTGTAGGGCTGGATTTCTGAAAAGATATTGTGTAAATTTGGTTTTGTCATGGAATATCTTGTGTTTTCCATCTATGGTAATTGAGAGTTTTGCTGGGTATAGTAGCCTGGGCTGGCATTTGTGTTCTTGTAGGGTCTGTATGACATCTGCCCAGGATCTTCTAGCTTTCATAGTCTCTGGTGAGAAGTCTGGTGTAATTCTGATAGGCCTGCCTTTATATGTTACTTGACCTTTTTCCCTTACTGCTTTTAAAATTCTTTCTTTGTTTAGTGCATTTGATGTTTTAATTATTATGTGATGGGAGGAATTTCTTTTCTGGTCCAGTGTATTTGGAGTTCTGTAGGCTTCTTGTATGTTCATGGGTATCTCTTTCTTTAGGTTAGGGAAGTTTTCTTCTATAATTTTGTTGAAGATATTTACTGGCCCATTACATCGGGAGTCTTCACTCTTTTCTATACCTATTATCCTTAGGTTTGATTTTCTCATTGGGTTCTGGATTTCCTGGATGTTCTGGGTTAAGAGCTTTTTGCTTTTTGCATTTTCTTTGACTGTTGTATCAATGTTTTCTATGGTTTCTTCTGCCCTTGAGATTCTCTCTTCTATCTCTTGTATTCTGTTGTTGATGCTTGCATCTATGACTCCTGTTTTCTTTCCTAGGTTTTGTATCTCCAGGGTTGTTTCTCTTTCTGATTTCTTTATTGTTTCTATTTCCATTTTTAGATTCCAGGTGGTTTTGTTCATTTCCTTCACCTGTTTGATTGTGTTTTCCTATAGTTCTTTAAGGGATTTTTGTGTTTCCTCTTGAAGGGCTTCTAGCTGTTTACCTGTGTTCTCCTGTATTTGTTTGAGGGTTCTATTTATGTCTTTCTTAAAGTCCTGTACTATTATCATGAGAAGTGATTTTAGATCTGATTGCTTTTCTGGTGTGATGGTATGTCTAGGACTTGCTATGTTTGGAGAATTGGGTTCTGATGATGCCAAGTAACCTTGGTTTGTGTTGTTTATTTTCTTATGCTTGCCCCCTGCCATCTGGTTATCTCTAGTGCTACCTGCCCTTGCTAAATCTGACTGGAGCCTGTCCTTCCTGTGAGCCTGGTTGTGTCAGAACCCCCCAGAGTCAATCTGTCTCTGGGACCCTGTGATCCTGGGCTTGTTAGAGCGCCTGGGAGTGGAGCTTCCTCTAGGTGTTGTGGGACTGATTGTGGAGCTTGCACCCAAGGTCTGCTCAGGGCACCTGCTGGCCCAGATAGACCAGAAGGAACCTGAACCACTGGACTGGCAGAGTTCCTGTGTATCTGGTCCTGCTGGTCCCAGTTACTCCCAGTGTTGGGACAGATGTTGTGTCCTCCTCACCTCTGATCCTGGGCATGTTAGAGTATCTAGGAGTTAAGTTTCCTTTCTTAAAAACATATTTTAAGTAAATAGAATTACATCACATTCTTCTTTCCCCTTTTTACCCCAACTCCTCCCAGACACCCCCCTTCAATACCTGCAATACCTTTTTAAAAAATTTTGTCACATTCTTTAAAATTTATAAAATATTGTACAATAAAATGAATAGCATAAAAGTTGTTTGATATAAAACAATCAATTAAAGTCTTATGTATGTGCTTGTCTGTAGCAATACTGAAAATACATATGTTTTTTTCAATATAAATTTTAAATAACTCCAATTGTATTAGCTGTATATTTTCAAATAATACATCACTACTAGTTTTTTTTTAAATGGACATAAATAGATAAAGTCTTTTTGCTTGTTTGTTTTGTTTTTAGTAGAGTTTAAAATCTTGGCTCTTACTGTTGTACGAGCCCAAAATAAGAACAATTTTTAAACATTGGAGTTCATTGTAATAAGGCTGTACTTCAATGACCCTCACATTACCAAGGATTTTTACCTCCATCATAGCTAAGCTAAGAGTTTACAGTTCTGCTGTGCCAAGGAATGAATTGTAAGCACAATATTTGGATACAGATCTCCTGCTATGGTCAAAGCATGCAATATGATGGGCCATCTCTAGAAAGGTCACTTGTATGTCTCTAGCCTTTCCTAGACGACTCTTGACAGACAATGCCAAGAATAAAAAATGATAATGCCAGAACTGAGGTTTATGGCTTGGTCTTGGAACAGAGGTAGTACACCATCTCCTATGCACAACACTAACTTGACAATAAAACTCTCTCTACCACTGAGCAAGCACAGGGGCAGTAGGTAAGAGAGACTGACATGCTGAGATACTCACTTTAAATGTGAGTCACTGGACATGGAATATTTTTATGAAATTTCTTCCAATCTGGGACAAACATAGCAGCCAATTCTCCTTCCAAGTCCCTCTTCATGAACTACTTTGTCTACTTAGTCTATAAGAGGGAGAGTCTCCACCCACAGTGGACCCTGCCCTTCTTTTTATTGCTACCTTTTCTTGTATGGCTGGATTCTCACCCGCGCCTTTAAAAACTTAAAATTCTAGCTTCTCTAGGTCCCACACTGTTCCTTGCTCTCAATTCTTGGCTATTTTATCACTTATGATTTAGTGGAAGCAAAGAAAATCAATCACTTTGCCCTTGGTGGGGATGAAGTCAAAGGAAAGTAGGTCTCAAAACTGAAGCAGGGAGGCAGGTGATCCATGCAAGTCACCACAATTATTTGAGCTTGAGGAGTGACCATGTGAGTACTTCATATTAGAGTTAGGAAGGAGAAACAATGGAGGAGGATGATAACTGGCGGAGGGAGAGAACATGAGAGCTGGGCTCTGGCTTGTTCAACAAAGTACTGGCTATGGCATTTTCTGAGAGAAGGCGAGGGAGAGGAGGAAAGAAGAAAAAAGCAGGTTGAAGCACAGAAGCTAAATGATAAAGGTTTAGTGCACTAAAGTAAGTATTAGTTGGACACATACGTTCCATGAATAGAAATGCTTATAAATCTGAAGGTCAAGGAGCTTCTGGCTAGAGATAGACACTTGCAACAGCTTGCCTATAGATGGCAATAAAGCTGAGACAATAATCACAGGAGTAGCATGCAGATTTATGTCAGCATTCATAGCAGAGTTCCAAAGAGCATCGAAATTCACAGATGCCATGGAGGAAGAAGAATCTACAAAGGAGTCTGCTAATGCTAGCAGGCAGGGAGGAAACCCAGGCCACAGAGAGCCACCAAGAGATATAAGAGTTTCAAGATGGAGAAACTAGCCAAGGTCCTATCACATGCTAAAGCAAGGGAGATGGAAATACTGCCTTAGGATTTAATGACAAGTAAAGTAGTTCCAGGAATTCAAGATGAGAAAGTGACAGAAGATCATGGTGGTTTGGGTGTGGCTGTGAAAGATAGAATGAACGGAGTTGTGCATTAGATGTTCAATTCAAGGAGTCCAAATTACAAAATATATTCACAAAAGTGATGACTATTTATTTCTGTGCAATAAACTCGTTGTGTCGTGAATTAGAGATAAGTGCTCTGTTGCTGAGGACAAAACGAGTGGACATTTGTTGGTGTATGCAGTAAGAGAGACTGGTAGCATGTGAAACCAGAAAATGAAGATATGGATGCAAATCTGACCATGAATTGTGATCATCAGAATAGTGTAGGATTCAAGGCTGTTTGCCAGCTGACCCTGACATGGCAAGATGACTAAGGTAGACCCAACAGAATCAGAAGAAAAGAAAGATCACAGAGAGGCCAAAATGAAGAGGGATTGGCTTGATGTTTCTCACATTAAAGATAGAAGAATGAGATTACAAGGTAGCCAATGTCCTGCTTGCAAAGCTGGGAAAGACACAGAATCTCTTAGGCCTATGGAGGAATAGAGAGTTATCAACACCTTGATATAAACTCAGTGAGAGCCATGTCATGTTCCTGACCTACAGAACAGTAGGATGATAAATATTTATTATTTTCATACACTAAGTTTGTGGCAAAAGGAAACAGACATATTTGTTTTCAAATGTTTTTCTCAGATAAATTAAAATTCAAAACCTACATACTTTTTCACATATTTTCATGCTATCAGCTAAAAGTTTTCCAAAACAAGTTTAATATTTAAAATCAATTGATTTTTGATGCATGCAAATTACATTTATAAATAAAACCAGTAGGTGCAAAAAGAATCGAAAAGCCTATGAGAGTTATGAGATAGCATTAAAGAGTAAATATTTGAGTTGTATCAGTTAAAGAGAAAAAAGAATGACTAAGAGATAAGTATATTTAAAGAAATAATATCAGAAAATTTCTAAATCAGAAGATGAATAACTAGGTGATAGATAGATGATAGATATACTAGGAGATGATAAATGATATATAATAGACGATACACAATAAATGGATACTATATAGATGATAGATTTATGATAGCTGAATATTGGATTGACAGATAGATGATAAATAGATGACAAGTAATACGTGACAGATATATGATCGACTGAAAGATGATAGATAACCAGCTAATTGATAGATAGGTAATATCGAGATAGATAAATATCAGATATTCTAAAATAAATTCATATGAACATTTTCCAGTTAAGGAAAACCATAGTTACTTATTCAGACTCAAATACCATAGTCAGAAATAAAAAACAAAGAGGATTTGAAAGCAGCAGGAGAAAGAAAGGAACTTGTAACAGTTTGCCTAGAGAAGACACATGAGGATGTTCTATTATAATGTGGCAGTGGTGGGTGGGTTGAGAATGGGATGATGTATTCAAAGTGCTAAGAGATAACTGCCAACAGAGAGTCCTACGTGCACCAAAGTTGTCCTTCAGAAGTGAAAGTGGAGAAATATTTTCCTAGACAAACAACAAATGAGAGAATTCATTGCCACCAAATCTATTTTATGAGAAATATTTTAAAAGGAAATATCTAAAGGTAGAGTAAAATAATTCTAATTAATAAAAAAACTATATAAAAGTATCCAACACTATGAAATTTATGGAAGTATAAAACATGGTAAAAGTAAGTATATAGTCAAATTCAGAGTAGTTGCTAAAATGGTGGTGTGCAAATCACATAATCCAAGTGTGAAGGTGAAAAGAGAAAACTATTTAAGACATAGCTATAATTATTCCTTAGAGGGATATAGAATATAAGGAGATATAAATCATGATATCAAAATGAAAAGTCCTAAGGGTGGAGAAAAGTGGGTTTTGTTGTTGGGTTTTTTTTTTGGTTTTTTTTTTTTGTTTTGTTTTTTGGTTTTTGGTTTTTGGTTTTTTTGGGTTTTTGAGACAGGGTTTCTCTGTTTCACCCTGGCTGTCCTGAAACTCACTCTGTAGACCATGCTGGCCTCGAACTTAGAAATCTGCCTGCTTCTGCCTCCCAAGTGCTGGGATTAAAGGCATGCACCACCACTGCCTGGCAAAAATTGTGTTTGTTATACAGTAAAAATTATTTAAAATAACCTGGACCCAACATAGAGTATGTAACTCTGTAAAGCAAGTGATAATAAATCTTGATACAGAGATGGGCTAGAATACACTCTCAGGGGATTCATATACTCTCCTGTTAGGAATGGACGTGCCATCCAGACAGAAGTTTTTACTCAAAATGCACTTTACAATAGATGACCTAGCACACATAACCAGATCATTTTACCTAGTAGCGGTAGAGTAAACATATTCTTTCCACACGCTCTCTAGGACAATTGCATGTCAAACCCAAAGTCTTGATTTATGAATACTGAGAGCATACCCTGCATTTTTTCACCTCCATAATGTGAAATGAGAATTAATGACAGGGGGATCAAAATCTCCACAAATGCTTGGAAGTCAACACACTCCTGAATAACTATGAAATAAAGAATTAAGTGGGCTCTGTTGAAACACAGTGAAATAAAT
The DNA here is from genome assembly GCA_019843855.1 of Hylomyscus alleni. Lineage (NCBI taxonomy): Eukaryota > Metazoa > Chordata > Mammalia > Rodentia > Muridae > Hylomyscus > Hylomyscus alleni. Next base: position 6,965 of record JADRCC010573890.1, on the reverse strand, counting down.
GCCAAAGGGATGTACAATACACCCAAACTCATGGGATCCAGGAATAGCAGCTCAAAGAGACGAAGTTACAAAAGTAAAGGGCTAATTAAAATACCCTGAAGTTTTAAAGTAAATGCATTTTTTTTTGAGAAGGGACTAGTTGAATAGGAAATTAAGCCTAAAATAGAAAGAAGGAAATAATGCAGACTAAATCAGAAATAAATGGTATGGAGAATGAAAAAATAATAGAATGCATCAACAATATTAAGTCTATTTTTAAATGACAATCATAATTGTCAGATGTTTGGCTAGATTAACAAGAGAGGACTTGAGTAATGTTATCAGTAGTGAAAAGATGACAGTGGTTATCATGGAAATAAAAAGGATCAGAGAGGCTCTGCATCATTATAAAAGAAAAACTGACTTAGCCAGAAGAAATGAGTAAGTTCCTATCATATTCAACCTCCCACAGACCAACGATTAATAAGAATATTAAGATTGTAACAAAACATCATAGAAAAGCATAGAACTTGATACCTCATGGTTAAGTTGTACCAAAGATCTAAAGAACCAGTTCCAGCTAGTCTCACATTCTTCCAACAATTTAACAGAGGGGTACAGAGCAGCCATCACCTCCATGCTAAAATGGAAAAAGGAGTACCGAATGGAGAGCATAGTTGCTACCTTTGAGAAGCGTAGGTGCAAAAAGCCTGGAGCAAATGCTGGCAGGTTGAGTTTAACAACACCAGAGCAGGGTCACCAGAACCAAGCAGACATCATTCCTGGATACGAGGCAATTTCAACACGGGTGGGTTAATAAGGATAGCCACATGGGCAGAACTGAGGACCAAACCATATGACTATCTCAATTCATGTAGAAATTTTTGACCAAAATCCAATCTTTTGCACAATAAAACTCCTAATAGACTAGTTATTGAAGGAATGTATCTTAGCACAGTAAAAGCCATATATTATATGCAAATATACATAAATATATATGAATATGACATGTCTATAGCCTCTAGCCTGACACATTATTGACTGTCACATTCAATAATGAAAGGATGAAAACTGTTCTGTAAATATAAGAACAAGGGGAGGCTATCTGAACCCATTTCCTTCTAACATTATACTGGAAATCCTAGTCAGGGTGATTATGTGAAGGAGACCAAAGGCACTCAAATGGATGGAGTGAGATAAATTAGTCCTGTTTCCAGATGACATGATCCTACATGGAATCTCTTAAAGAACCCATGGGGATGGGCAGCTGACAACATTAGCAATGTGTGGAATATAAAAACCAACATACGAAACCCAGCGGCCTTTTTACATATGTCTATGCCAGTTACCATTCTGTCACTGTGACAAGAATACTCAACAGGAGCAAGTGATGATTTTGATGTATGGTTTTGGAGGATTCAGTTCCTCTGTGTGGGAAGGTGTGATGCAGATGCTAAGGAGAATGCTGGAGGCAAGGTTTGTGACGCAGAGAACACAGACCAGTGTCAGGAGCAGAGATAACCATCCAAGGTCTGTCCCTAGTTACTTCTACCAGCCACCTTCCTCTTCCCCGCTAACAGACAGATAGCAAAACAGTGCCAGGAGTTAGGAACAGGAGAGAAGTCCCAGCTCCCTTCCTTTCTCCTACTGACATTAAGCTTTTTCCTAAATCCCCACCTTTCTGTTGTCTGTGAAATTCATTCTCCAAGTTCTCTAGACAAAAGACTTAGAAGCCATTGACTTGGGGGTCCCTTTAGTGGCTATTGATGTCTTGCACTTTAGCCCCTTAAATTATTGCTTACTTGAGCCGAGAGAGGCTCCATCAAACTCAAGGGCACTGGCTTTCCCACTGCTGAATTAGATCTTTCATTTAGGACGGAACACCTCAGTTATGGATCTAAGGCTGAGGTTAACTGAGTAAAATCCGGTCTTGAGAATTGAAAATTGTACATTTGAGGACTTTTCCCACTGGCAGTGAATGGAGGCCTAGATGTGTAGGTAAACTTACAGCCTTTAGATAATCTCTAAGTGCTGGAGAACGAGCTGAGGTCAGAGAGTCACACTCTTTAGTCGTAGTGTGCACAGATTGGTGGGTCCATTTTGTAACTGAGATAACTGCATGTGCACGTGAAAGAATTAAAACCTCTGCCTCAAAGATGAGGTCTAACACTAATTAAAATGATAAATTTTTCCTAAGATCTAACTTATATAAGATCTAACTTATAGGTGGATTGGGGGACTTTTTTTTTTTAAATCTTGTTTTCATGCACAAAGACATGTTTTTATTTATAAGTGCAGCTTAAGTTGCTGTGGAAAATTTGTATAGGTAGCAGCAGCAACAAAGAAATCATAGCCCCCCTCCCCTCTCAACATACCAGGAAGTGTGCAGACCACAAGAGGGGAGTTAAAGACTTTTACCTATCTACAGGAAGTAATACACTTCTATGAACTGAATCAAAATCTAAGATATATCTGATAAGAGTAAGTTTGCAAAAGAGTGATTGACCGAGGGCTGTAAACACAGCTGACATCAAGAAGGCAAGTATGGATTTAGTAAGTAATTAATGGAATTGCTCCTCAAATAGTCATGAATACACAATTGAGACAGCAGAAAATGCTAACTTACCTTAAATATATGCTTCTGGCACCGGAGGAACTCCCCAGCTCCTTGAAACCAGGAATTCCCATGGCAGAGTTCAGGGATCATTAAGCTCTTTTTGTATAAGCATTCACAAGCACTCCTCATAGCCAAGTGAATTTCCAGAGGTGCCTACCACATCTCCAGGATGCTTCCTTCTGAGACAAAGTTAAGGGTATGGATGGAACTTCGTCTTGAGTCCTGGTCTGGGTGAAATGAAACGCCTGTACCTCCCTAGTTTTCCCGCCTTTCTTGGGAAGATTCAAAGATGACATATTCTTTGGCAGTAATTTAGAGATGGAAGAGGGAAAGTTGTGAAATGATTATCATCCTCCCCCCTTCTGGAATCGTCTTGAAGACTGATTTTGATTGGGGTAAACAAACAACATCTCAAGACCATCTCGGAGTGACACAAACTCAAGGCATTCCTCTTCCATCCCAGACTGGATGGCATCTCTGTGAGTCCCTTTAGCATCCCATTGCACCAGAGAGGCTGGACCATAGCACTGGGCAAGGTGTGTGTGTGTGTGTGTGTGTGTGTGTGTGTGTGTGTGTGACAGGGGTGGGAGAAGGTGGGATTAGGAGATGCCACAGTGGTCAGTGGTAGGAAAGCTTCCTTCAGTTGTCACCCTTAATAAATGTGTGTAAGATTCAAGACACCCAGGTTAGTCCGGGACTTCATCAAGATCCCTGTAAGAGCCTTCACACTGGTCTTTCACTACAATACTCCAATCTGATCCTCAAGGTGCTTCTCCAATGTGATCTCACTAAAATGCAAATCAAAACACCATACTTTAAAATTCACTGACCTCTGTTACAAACAGTGTCTTAGTCAGGGTTTTGTATTCCTGCACAAAACATCATGACCAAGAAACAAGTTGGGGAGGAAAGGGTTTATTCAGTTTATACTTCCACATTGTTGTTCATCACCAAAGGAAGTCAGGACAGGAACTCACACAGGGCAGGAACTTGGGAGGCAGGAGCTGATGCATAGGCCATGGATGGTGCTGCTTACTGGCTAGCTTCCCCTGGCTTGTTCAGCTTGCTTTCTTACAGAACATAGGTCCACGAGCCCAGGGATGGCATCACCCACAATGGACCCTTCCCCCTTGATTATTAATTGAGAAAATGCCTTATAGCTGGATCTCATGGAAGCATTTCCTCAAGGGAGCCTCCTTTCTCTGTGATAACTCCAGTTTGTGTCAAGTTGACACACACAACCAGCCAGTACAACTGACCTCTTGTCATCTTGACACACAAACACATCACTATTAAGCCTTAACTCTTACTTTCTTTTTTTTGTTGTTGTTGTTGTTTTGAGGCAGGGTTTCTCTGTATAGCCCTGGCTGACCTGGAACTCACTCTGAAGACCAGGCTGACCTCGAACTCAGAAGTCTGCCTCCCAAGTGCTGGGATTAAAGGCGTGTGCCACCACCGCCCGGCAACTCTTACTTTCTTATTCATCTCCAAGATCTAAAGTCCCACAGTCTTTACAAATTCTTACATATTAAAATTCAATAAATCCCTTTAAAATATCTAATCTCTTTTAAAATTCAGTCTTTTTTTACAATTCAAAGTCTCAACTGTGAGCTCCACTAAAATTCTTTAAGAGGGGGAAAAGTTCAGGGAACAGTCACAATCAAAAGCAAAACCAAACTCTAACTGCCAATGTCATGGATCCACTCACGATCTTCTGGGCTCCTCCAAGGGCTTGGGTCACTTCTCCAGCCCTGCACACATCTTGTCTTCTAGGCTCCAGCTGCCTGTACTGCACTGCTGCTGCTGTTCTTGGTGGTCATCTCATGGTACTGGCATCTCCAAAACACTGCTGTCTTCTGCTGCACTTGTACTGCATTTTCACAAATAGCCTCTCATAGGCTCTTATCATGGTGCTAAGCCTCAGCTTCTCTACATGAGGGCCCTTCAGGCCTGGGCCTTCAACCACCACTGAGGCTGCACCTTCACCAATGGCCTCTCCTGGCCTCTCACAGTAGCAAGCATCAGCTGCTACCCCTTCATGTTTCAAAACCAGTACCACCTGGGTGACTCTTATACATTACCAAATCTGGCTGCCAACACAAGGTACAACTGTGGCTGCCTCGGGAGCACAGCTTCTCTGTGCTTTCAGGATATATTTCCCAGAAGATTTCACCTTAGTGATGCCAGTCTCTTCTTTTTTTTTTTTTTTTTTTAAAGATTTGTTTTATTTATTTTATGTGTATGAGTACACTATAGCTGTACAGATGACCATGAGCCATCATGTGTGTGACTGTTCGCTCTGGTTTAATTCACTGTAGCTGTCTTCAGATGTACCAGAAGAGGGCGTCGGATCTCATTACGGGTGGTTGTGAGCCACCATGTGGTTGCTGGGATCCGAACTCAGGACCTTCGGAAGAGCAGTCAACTGCTCTTACCTGCTGAGCCATCTCGCCAGTCCCCTAAGTCTTTTTTTTTTTTTTTTTGGTTTTTTCGAGACAGGGTTTCTCAGTGTAGCCTTGGCTGTCCTGGTACTCACTCTGTACACCAGGCTGGCCTCGAACTCAGAAATCCGCCTGCCTCTGCCTCCCAAGTGCTGGGATTACAGGCGTGCGCCACCACCGCCCGGCCAGTCTCTTCTTAATCACTACTAATTTCTTAGCTCCAGCTAACCAGCATCAATTGTCGAAGTAATGCAAAGGTTTTGCTTTAGTAGTTCTGGCATCTTGTTAATCACAGACGATTCTTTAGCCTCACCTAACCAAAACCACAGAATCTTACAATCAAAACAGCAACAGCTTTGATAAGAATCTTTAATCTTCCCTCCAAAATTTCACATGCCAGTTCTCAATATTATCTTCCAAGCTCCTACAGAACATCCCACAGAGCTCTTAACATTCCAATGGCTCTTCCAAAGTCCTTCCACAGTCCTCCCCAAAACATGATCAGGCTGTCACAGGAATACCTCATTCCCAATATCAGTTTGTCTTAGTCAGGGTTTGTGTTCCTGCACAAAACATCATGACCAAGAAGCAAGTTGGGGAGGAAAGGGTTTGTTCAGCTTACACTTCCACATGGCTGTTCATCAGGACAGGAACTCACACAGGGCAGGAACTTGGAGGCAGGAGCTGATGCAGAGGCCATGGAGGGGTACTGCTTACTGGCTTACTTCTCCTGGCTTGGTCAGCTTGCTTTCTTATAGAACCCAGGACTACCAGCCCAGGGATGGCACCACCCACAATGGACTGGGCCTTCCCCCTTGATCCCTAATTGAGAAAATGCCTTACAGCTGGATCTCATGGGGGCATTTCCTCAAGGGAGGCTCCTCTCTCTGTGAGAACTCCAGCTTGTGTCAAGTTGACACACCCAACCAGTCAGTACAAACAGTAAAATTATAACCACTTAGTATGACTTAAGGGGTCTTTATCATTTAACTCTGACTACCAGTGTTACTCAATAATGCAAATATTGTCTTGCCCCTCTGGAAGCCCCTGTAAATGTAATTAAGCACTATTCATGCTCTACCATGGTAAGAGGGCTGTTTGTTGGTTTATATCTTTTTGAGGAATAAAGTATGCTTATCATCACAAATATTTCATGGCTATAGTAATGCAGAGGAAGGCACTGGAAAATGCTCTCTGACTTTGCTACATCCTAACACCTTAACACCTTTCCTTCAGGTGTATTTCCTTTTGTAATAAGTAGGTCATTGCAGATACACTTGGGGCCTCTCCCCATCTACAGAGGGAGATGTCTAGAATTCATTGTTTATCATTTTACATTCTAGATACAATTCTCCTCTCTCCATAAACTTATGTTGTAATGTGCTCTATACTCCAGCTTTGTGCATGTAGTATGACATGGTATATATCTTGAAACTTGCTCATTTGCTCGAGGCTTTTGCAATTTATACAAGTTAATGTACAAAGCTTTAATTCTTACGTTTTCTTTAGCATTCTACTATGTGGACATACCATGGTGCATTCGTACCACCTCCCATTGATAGATATTTGCACTTTTCCTTTATACAAATGGTTACACTGCTGTAACCATTTTGTGAACTTCCTCTGCATATATGTGGGAGGGTTTTCTTTCATTAATCTAGTACATAAAAATGTGCTATAAAAGTTTCCTTCAAAGATAATAGAATCTTGACTCTGCTAGCCAGGTAAAACTCTTAGTTCTAATGTAGCCTAAGTATAGAGCCACACTCTTGACCAGGTTCTTAGAAACTTTATGAAGTCTGTAAGAACACCTTGTAAATGATTTAGTGTGTATTTAATTATAACACTTTTAGTGTCTATCATATAGGAGTGTGTGCAGGTCGAGCGCGCGCGTGTGCGAGCGCGCGCGTGTGTGTATGTGTGTGTGT
>JADRCC010573889.1:0-16936 GCA_019843855.1 Hylomyscus alleni | reverse complement strand
TGCTCATCCCTGGACAGTCAACAATCATTGAAAAGTGAACCAAAAGTGCTTCTCACGGAAGATTCTCCACCAAAAATTAACTCCTAGTGCTTTAACTCCATTTTAAGCACAAGAATGCGGACTTCCTCAAGGACACATTGGGAACACCTTACCTTGTGACTGGCTAGGGCAGGGCTAGTAGGTACAGCTGAGAGAGAGAGGCTTCTATTGCAGTGGTGGTCTTGGCAGAGATTGGTTTCTCCCTGTCCTCTGTTTGTGGTCTCTGCCTTGTATAGTCATTGCTTTGACTCTACTGCCTCAGGGCTCTTATGGCTCAGAGTGGGACCTCTGCCATTACCCTGCCCCTCTTTGCCTTTAGAAGAAGGTGCTACTGCTACCTGAATGCCTCTCTTCTTGGAAAGGTAAGAGGCCCATTAGAAATCGTAGTGATCTATGAATCTGCAGGAGCTACCATCGGGAGTTCTCTGTCATCTCAGTATAGGGCATTTTCAACCAGCCACTCCATGCCTCCAATCACCTTGACAAGGTGTGGGACCAGTGCAGGGTAGAGAAGTCCGAAGGAGCAAAGGAATAGGACAGAGTGGTGGCAGTAAGTAGTCCACTTGCTTTTTCAAGATACACAAAGGTTTGAATCTTGGCTGCAGGATACTGGGCAAGTTGTTTGACCACTCTCGGGACCGTTTTCCTGGTGTGTATATGAGGGAACGTAAACTTGTGTATGTGGGTGCAGGAAAGGCCAAAGGTTGATTTGGAGTATCTTGTTCAATAGCTTGATCTCCCACTGAACCCTAAGCTGAGTGATTAGTTTAGGTTGGCGTGTCACTGAGCTCCAGGGAGCTGTCCTGACTCTTCGCCATGAGATTGCAGATATGTGCCATTTTCCATAGGTTCCATGGATCTGGACTCGAGTCCCCGTGATTTCACAATTATTTTACTGGCTGAATCGACTCCCTAGTTTTCTGATCCTTAATCTGATGATAAAACTTCTAGCCTAGTTAAAGACTTTGGACATTTTATATCCCACCAACTACTGTGTGGTTTCAAGGAAGTCTCTTGTTTATTTTATTTTATTTTATTTTATTTTATTATTTTTTCTTTTTTAATCAACAAACAAAAACAACAAGAACAAACCCCTGTTGCCTCCCCCCTCCCCATGTCTGCCACCCCACCCTCTCCCACTTATCGGCCCTGTCATTCCCCTACACTGGGGCACAGAATCTTCACAGGACCGAGGGCCTCTCCTCCCATTGATGACCGACTTTGCAATCCTCTACTATACACATGCTGCCAGAACAATCAGTCCCACCATGTATAGTCCTTGGTTGGTGGTTGAGTCCCTGGGAGCTCTGAGGGCATTGGTCAGTCCATATTGTTGTTCATCCCAAGAGGCTGCAAACCCTTCAACTCCATTGGTTTTTTCTCTAACTCCTTCATTGGGGACCCTATAAGGAAGTCTCTTGAACACAGACCCTTAGGTCCTGATTTGTGAAAATCCAAACTTGCCTTCAGAAATAGGGCTTACACTCTAGAGGGCTTGATAGTTCTAGCTGCTGGTTCTCACTGCTTCTCATGTCAGCCCACACTCAAAACTCTGGACTTTCAGCAGTTTTGAGAAAAACAACTCATCCAAGCCCTTTGTGAGTGTATATGCTTGGCCCTGGGGACCATGAGGACAAGCAATGGAAGCATCCTGTCTCAATCTTGTTTCTCCATCCCTCCACTCTTGTCCCTGTAGATCACTGAGCTTCTCTCTATTTTCAGAATACTACAGCTCTCCCCATTCTCAACAGTGCAACCAAAAGCAAGAAGCAGATTCCACTAAATGTCTTCAAACACATTAGAGAAAGTTACTTTGAGTTAGGTCCTATGTTGTAGCACATTTATCAACACTAAGTAGCAGGAGGACGTTCTGTTATCTTAGTGACTCATATACAGTCACCCACATCTATGACCATTTGAAAAAATGAGGTTGTGCAGCTGATAATCCAAGAAAGAATATTTACAGGTTGGTGGATCAAATTGGGGGTCAATACATCTTTATTTAAATCCATAGACATCTGTTTTCTCTCCGACTCTCTGGAAGAGGATCAGAGTCTTCCACACACTCTTTTTATGAGGAGATACAATGATTCCTTTATTCACTAACTGAGGCCTGGCATGTATGAGTGCTGAGTAGCATTTGGTTGAGACCAGTTGAGACTAGAAATTCTCTCAGAATTTCTTCCACCCTTCTTTCATAGTCATTCCTCAGCTAAAAAGTCTAGCCAGGGAAGATGGCCATTCAAAAGGAAGATGTCACTCTATAATTTTCTTTGCAGATGACAACGCAATGACATCTTCTCTCCTGGGCTGACAGTAGAGATGTTGGTAGCAGCCTCCACGAACTTTCCTTTAAGAAAAGGCAGTGTAAACCACTTCACTCCTATGGTCTTACGCTTCCCCCATCTGCTGCTTGTTATTTGAGTGTGAGCTGCAGCCTAACCATGGAAAATCTCGGGGCTGGGAGGAATCCCAGGTTCCCGAAGGTTCTGTGGATTCCCCAGGTCATCTCTGGGCTAGAGTCCTCTAGATATTTCTGTGAAAGAGAAATAAGCATCTGTGGTGCTTAAAGCACTGCTTCTTTGCATCTTTTTTATTCACGCAGACTCTTATCCCATCTGATACATCGTGCAGCCTGACTCCAAACTGTAGTTGGTCTGCAGAGGTGATGAGCTGCAGCTCTGAGTTCCAGGGTTTTGCTGGATATTGAGGAGGTTTAGATTCTCTTTAGCATACAGGATTTCTGCAGGCAGATACCAGATATGGTATTGACCTCTGGGATATTTTATTATAGATTATCCTGTGTGAGATATAGGGGAAGTAGAAAACATATATTCCCTACAGCACCATGGCTCTTATGGGCATACCTCTAGGCTTCCCAGACAGGAAAGGGATGCCTTTCGGTGAGGTCTCAAGAAACTAGTAGCTGAAGGCAATAGTCCTTTCATTTCATTCTAGCAAGAGCTTTTTGGCAGGAAATGTTCCAGTATATTTTTCATTTTTAACATGGGGATCATGACAGTGCCAATCTTGCATAATTTCAGTCAACTATTGTGGTTTCTTGTCTCCTGGAAACCAATCTTGTTATCTTTAAGCACACTGGAGATACTCTGCCTGCCAGGCTGTCTGGGTGGGGGTGTTCTTTCACAGTAGAGCTGACCCTGGCCATTGTTGATAGGATTAACTTCCTAGGAATGTCAGAGTGGTGTGTCCACAGCCCTCAGAGTTGGACACTGTGAAGACTGTTTTATTGAGTCTGTCCTGCTGCCCATTCATCTGTTTCGTATTAAATTGTGATCAGAATTGAGAGCAAGATGGGCTCTGATCAAAACCAGTGAAATTGAATATGGGAGAAGCCTGGAAAAAAGAGAACTGCTGAAGGGAGCCCAGTCATTCCATTCTGAGGAGACGGGATATGTTGAAGCCTTGTATCTCCCCATTCTAAAGCCCCAGCCTGAAGGTCCTATTTGTCAGAAGCAGATCATTTCAGACCCAGGTCTGGCTTGAAGTAGATGATCAGAAGAACGTGGCCTTTCAAAGGCTGTCACAGGAATGGCCCCCAGTGAGTTATGCCTCCTGGGGTCAATATGCTTGGACAGCTTTCACGCATGCTGACTCTGGGACTAGACACGTGATTTGTTTTTGTTTTACTAGCATACTACCAAACAGAAGCTTGGTTAGAGCCTTGACCCTGGGGTTTGTAAAGCTTGCCACTGGAGAATGAGGAAATGGGTGGAAGAGCAGCCCTCCTGCTGGAATGAACCCTTCCAACTCTCCAGAAATAATGAAATGCTTTGGCTGTGATTTTTAAAATTGATGTGAAATTCATATAAGATTCAGTCTTCTAGGAAATACAATTTGATGGCATTTAAAAGTACACTTACGACGTTGCGTGACTATTGCCTCACCTGTCTTAGGACATTTCCATCTCTTCAAGAGCAGTTATTTCATTAACTTGTCACTCTTCATTTCTTCCCTCATCTAGTCCAATCTGCCTTTTGTTTCAATGGAAACAGGCTTCTATAACTGGCTTCTTTCACTTAGCATGATCTTTCAGTATTGATCCACAGGTAGGAGTACTTCACTCCTGCTTGTGCCCTACCAGCATTCTGGTCTGTACCTCATGGTTAATCATAGCATTGTTGACAGTAGCTGAAGGGGGAAAACCATCTTTCAACAGATTAATGGATAAATACAAGGTGATATATACATATATATGTACATATATATATATATACATGTATATATAATACAGTAGTATTGAGACATAAATTGCTGATAGTTTAAGTAATGGAGCTTCAGACGTTTCTTATAGATTGTCTTAAAAGTGGTTTGAGCAATAACAAGAGCTCCCAAGTCTTAGATGGCCTATGTATCATGAGTATGAAACACTTTGGATATGTGATACTTTTAATTTGTTACAAGAACTTTATGGTTTAGGGACTAGTAGTGACTCTATTTAATACACAACAAACCATAAAGATTATTTCTCAGCTTAACCTAGATAGTCTGACTCTAAGGCTCACATCCTCAGGATTCATTATACACAAGGTAGTCCTTTGAAACAGGCCAGAGCCTTGGAATAAACACGTGGCTGAAGGCATAAACATGTGACTGTTCTGAAAGAGGCACAATTTCATAGAATTAATAAAATTTCATGAAAGTTATGGTAAATATCACTTGTGGAAATGAAATTAAAATTTGTGCCATGTAAAATTCTGATTTGTGACTAGGACTTAGAACCATTGACCTCTGTAGAAATAATTGTCTATAAAAGTTGTGGGAAAAGTTACAACCATAATATTCAGTATTTTAACAAAAACAGGATGATTGATAAGCTAAAGTTTATATAACATGTCCACGGAAAAACTAGACTTCAGTAAAAATAAATTCTGTGAAATACAGAAATACAATATGAATAGAGATAGGAAAAACTGGAAAAGATTTAACAGGACTATTTAAAAGAATTGTTCAGGAATTAAATTGTCTTAATGGAATTTCCTCCAGGAAATCTTTACAGAACGAATATGTATCCATGAAGATGAAAGTGTCATTGAAATGGCGCTGCTCTTACTAGAGAAAATATCCTGAGGACAGAACATCTTCTGAGTCAGAACATCGTTTATTTTTCATAATGACCCTCTGAAGAGGGTGAAGTTCTATCTAAATAAGAGCCTGTCTAAATGGGTCCCTCTGGAGTGGCACACTGGCTTCCCATGATCCTGAGATGTAGTGTCAGCTGCAGGATGCTGGCAGCTTTACCCCTGGCAAGTTTACTCTCCGTACAGGGGTGCAGGAGATTGACCAGTGGAGTCTCACCCTCTTTAGTCTCTCCTGTTTGGAGGCAAGGTACAAAATAGCAGACAGAAAATCCTGCTCAGGGAATTTGGTGTAAATATTCCATAGCAAGAGCCTTAATCCCCGAGAGAAGGAAGAAAATTTCAGAGCTGTGGTCATTTGGATAACAGTGAGAGAGCAACTGGAACCCAGTAGCAATGTTACCCAGCAGCCAGCTTGCAGAACCAAGGCCTCTTTGAGATCCACTTGAAAAGGGACTAGACCTGGTGACAATGCTCCTGGACAGAGGGGAGAAGTCTAGAGCAACTTACCAATTACTTATCTAGGGTCCACAAGATTTTCACAAATTATGAGAATATTTATTAGCTATTAAAACACAAATCTTCAAAGCCAAAATAAATGAGTATATGTTCTTTTTTTATTAGATATTTTCATTATTTACATGTCATATGATATCTCCTTTCCCAGTTTCCCCTCTGAAAAAAAGAGTAAAAAAAAGAAAAAAAAGAAAACAACAACAGCAAAAAAAAAACCCCTGTTCCCTCCCTACTCCCCCTGCTCGACACCCCACCCTCTCCCTTTCCTTGCCCTGTCATTCCCCTACACTGGGGCATAGAATCTTCACAGGGCCAAGGGCCTCTCCTCCCATTGAAGATGACTTGGCCATCCTCTGTTACATATGCAGCTGGAGTCCCTCCTAGGTGTAGACAGAGGTAGAAAGGATCCTGTCCCAGCTTCCCTGCCACTTCTGAGGCCTGTGCCTCCCGGCTGGTCCAGCCTTGAGTATATATTCTTTTAAAAGTAACATTGCATCATCTAGCAATGAATATGTAGAGGTCTCATAAGTTACTTGTAAGTACAGTAAGTGTGATCATAAAAATAAAAGTAGTTTTAAATTCAAAATTTATGAAAATGGAAGATCCTTTAGATTTTTATAGCAAAACAACATATGATATGTAATTATGTGAGTAAATATATTTACAACCATCTATCTATATATATACTTGTATTTTTATGTATGAAGACTGTTGATATATTAAAATGTACTTGATATGATGTAGGAATGTCACAGGGCAAAATGTGAGGGAAAGGTAGTTTACCTGTTAAAATAATTGAGTAGATCTAAAGCTAGTGGCCTTGTTAACTAACATTGAGTCTTGATGTTACTCTTCATTCTTATTTTAGTTTGTCATTTCATTTTATTTTATTTTTAATGGTATGAATGATTAAACTCAGGGCTTGTGAAAGCTAGACAAGTATTCTAAAACTGAGCTATGCCCCAGACTGTATTTTTTAGTTTTATGTTTTCCCTCATTTGAATTAGCTTTGAGATTTTGTACGATTTATTTTGATCAAATTCACCTTCCTACCCCAACTTCTCCCATATATACTTCCCATCTCTATATACCTAGCTTTTTGTGTCTTTTTAAAAAAAATATCCATCAATCCAATTTGTGTTGCCCACATATCACTGGAAGTATGGCCTTCCATGTGTTCATATACCAGAGACCATGCCCTTAAGGAAAACCGACACTCCTAACCTATCAATTTCTTAGCAGCCATTAATTGCCAATTCTAATAGCGTCTCAACTAAAGTTTGAGATCTTGTGCCTACTTTACTTTTCCTTGCTGAGATTCTACTGGCTTGAGCTTACACAGATCTTGTATATATTGTGACAACCACTGTGAGTTTATATGTGTAACTGCCCTGCTGGGTTAAACTTTCTATCAGTGATTCTCAGCCTTCCTAATACTGTGACCCACTACTACAGATCATCATGTTGTATTGACCCCTAACCATAACATTACTTCTATTGCGATCTTTTAACTGTAATTTTGCTACTGTTATGAAATGCAATGTAAATATTTGTCTTAGGTGATCCCTATGAAAGGGTTGTTCAGCCCTCGATGGGGTCGAACTCACAGACTAAGAACTGTTCTGTTACGTTGGAGCTTTGTTTATTCATAGAAGGACATGGTTTGGGAGAAGATTAAATGAGATAATAGGAAAATATTTAGTTCAAAACCTATAGGTCACAAAATAGATACCCAACAAAAGGGAGCCCTGCTTCTCTCTTTATTACAGAAGTTAATTAGTTCCTCTCATCACAGTGACAAATAGTCAAGACACGCCTTCTATCAGTTTGAAGGGTTTGCAACCCATGGGTTGAGAACTACTGTTCTAGAGAATAACCAAATGTAGGCTTAGATTTTTCAAAACCTACTTTAATAAGGGTTCTTAAACACTTTATCCTCTCTTTTAGCCCACCACCCACCAGAGTAGTGGAGAGGAAAGGTAGTTAATAGGGCTATGAGGGATGTGGACCTGTTTAGAAATAGTTCTCTGGGGTGATCCAATCTTCATTATCAGGATATCAGCAGTTGAGCTCACATAAATTGGCAGCAGTGGCTCAATCTACTTGCATTCATGAATCAGCAAGGCAAGGCAGTTTGATCCAGAAGAAATCTTGATGCTCCGCTAATCAGCTGGAATCAGCAGAAGTATCAAGAAACTGCTGGAATATCACCAGAAGTTCTTTGGTGCATCTCTGTTTACAAAGTCACAACAAGTGATGATCAGCAAGGAAGGCAAGACAAACCAATGCTAGAGCATTGTCAGTGAAGACCAGGGTCAGCAAAGCCTAATGAAAACCAGCAAAGAGTGGCAAGGGGAACCGATGTCATAGCGTCATCCACTGTCTCTTGGGTTATACTTATACCCTTTCCAAACATCACATGCCCTCTCAAGTGTCTGCCCCAAGAAAACACATGCCCCTTTTCCAAGGAACTTCCAGAAGAACACCATATGTTTGTTTTCAGCAAAACATCCTCTCATATATCTGTTTCAGTAAAGCATTCTCTCATTAGACAGTTTCTAGAAAAACATCACATGACACAACTGAGTCTCAAAAAAAAAAATCACATGACACAACTGAGTCTCCAAAAAACATCACATGACATAACTGAGTCTCCAAAGAAACCAGAAATTTTTACTTCAACCAGAAGTATTGATAATAGTTTGGAAAGTTTCAGGGAGGGGGTGGTCTATGAGATATCACTGGTCAACTACACTAAAAGAAGTAACCCATTCCTGGCACTGAGCTTTTTGTTTGTTAGCTATGGAGTTTAGTATGTGCCTTGTTGTGCTGCTGTAGGACAGCTCCATTTAAACTCTTTTTACATGTGTATTTACAATTGGGAAGCAACTTCAATAGTAGGTTTTTTTTGTCAGTGTTCTATTGCTGTGAAGAGATACCATTAACACAACGATTCTTATAAAGGAAAACATGTAGTGGGGATTTGCTTATAGTTCCAAATGATTAGTTATTATAATATAGTCATAACAGTCATTGTCATCATAGCAGGGAGCATGGCAGCATGCAGGAAGACATGGAGAAGGAGCAGAGATTTCTACATCAAGATCTGTAGGCAGTCAGAAGAGAAAGACTTTGGCCTTAGAATGGGCTTTTTGAAACCTTAAAGCTCACCCCTGGGACATACTTCCTCCAAGTGGGCCATATTTCCTAATCCTTTCAAACAGCACCACTCCTTAGTAACCAACTATTGAAATCTATGAGTCTGTAGGAGCCATTCTCATTCAAAACAACACAGTAAGTTTCTATGTGACTTTTTCTCTTTTTTCTTTTTTTAAGATATTTTATTTATTTACATTTCAAATGATATCTCCTTTCCTGGTTTCCCCTCCGAAAAAGAAAAAAAAAACCCTGTTTCCTCCCTCCTTCCCCTGCTCACCAACCCACCCTCTCTCACCTGGCCCTGGCATTCCCCTACACTGGGGCATAGAACCTTCACAGGACCAAATACCTTTCCTCTCACTGATGACCGACTAGGCCATCCTCTGCTACATATGTGGCTGAGGCCACGAGTCCCACCATGTGTACTCTTTGGTTGATGGTTTAGTCCCTGGGAGCTCTGAGGGTACTAGTTAGTTCGTATTGTTGTTCTTCCTAAGGGGCTGCAAACCCCTTCAGCTCCTTGGGTCTTTTCTTTAGTTTGTTGTTCAAAAGTATGCTTGATACTAAATGAGGTTAAAATTAAAGTTCTCAAACCAAAATCTGGAAATGAATGGAGCATCTCAAGTCCTGTATCATGGTGCTCTTGCCATCTCTTTTGGAGTAACAGGAACACAGAAGCAGGATAAAATCATGGCAACAGTCCACCTGTCCTCCCATTTCAGGAGATACTTCCTATTCAAGACATAAGGGGTATAAGATCATTAGAGAAGCAAGGAAGGACCCTGGAAAGAGGAACTCATGAACTGAGCTCTTTTTAAATTCTGTATCTCATGAGGGAATAGTTCTGGGCTGTGGCATGAGAGGACAGCTTGTGTTCAGGTTATATTAATGTTGGCCAGTCATTACTTAGATCAAAGAAACTTTGTTTGACCTAATAAATACATTCATAAACTTAGTGCCTTTGCTTTTCAAGCAGGAGAAGTGTAAATCAAAGGCTAATACAGTGGATGTTGATCTCTGGAAGCCTCATACAGTTTCATCTTCTTCTCTTTCATGCTGGTGGTTTGGAGCAAATAATCAACTAATATAACTTCTAGAGAGACTATGAGAGTTCCTGGTTCTCGCCACAGTACCTACTCCTTTGGAAAGGAAACCTCTCCTCTTCATTCTTTAGAAACCAAGTAGAAACCATGCTTTCCTGGTAGATGCTGAGAAGTGAATCCCTTCTCCAAACAGCAGTCTTGCCAAGTTCCTAGGGTGTTAGCTGTTGTTCATTATTCACTCATTGTTTCCTTATGGGTAACATTACAGCTCCTTTGTGTCAACTGAAGAGGTTCCCATGCCAAGGTCCTCATTCTCTTAGCCATACTCCAGGGACTCTCATTCTCTTAGCCATACTCTAGGGGCTCTTCCATCTTTACTGAACCCACCTGTCTTTTCTCTTCTTGGACTTAGAAGCATTAGAATGGTAGGCTTCTACCCTTGTAACACACAGAGTTCATGGATAGGGAGGGGAGACCCTACAAGGAGATATACTAGATCATTTTACCTGTGGTGCTAGATGGGAAACTGCCCTGAAGCATGTACTGCAGATCCAGATTGTGTATGAAAGGCTTGAGAGGTCATATCATGGTTGTAAAACAACAACGTTTAGAAGAAGTCTAAGATACAGATTGTGGACATCAAATTCTATTTAATTTGTATATTGAGTGACTATTATGTACCAGTTCTGTTATTGTGTGTGTCTTTCAGGGTAAGGGTGGGGAGGGGTGTAGAGGCCAGTGACTATTCTGTGCCCTCTAGTTGTGTGGAGGATCACTGGTCCTCCAACTGAAAGAGTGCCCTTATGAGAACTTGGAAGAGACAAGGGAGACACAGGAAAGCTACAAAAATAAGGTGGGAATTGGAGGTCAGGACTTATAATACTTAAGTTAGCTGCATTCTTCAGAGAATTCTGATTAAGCTTATACTCTGCAAAGAAACATTGTTCTAGCTTTTTCCAGAATTTAGAACTACACATTCTGATTTTTTTTTACTGTACCCCTTACTCTGACCCCTACAATGCAAGTTACCTTTTTTTAATTTTAATTTTAATTTTTATTTTTAGAAAAGCCAGTCTGGAAAGTTCACCATGCTTAAAAGAAGCATCAATAGACACAAATCCTCCAGAATGCCATTTCTAAATATCCACTTATAATGAGGCATAGCTAGCAAAACATGTATAGTAATTATTTATTCTGTCAGAGAGTCCCAAGACTCTAGGTAGATAGAATCAGTGAAATTTGCTTTGATAAGCCATCTCTGATTATGTAAGCTACCTTCTTAGCTCTGGACTGGAGGCACTCTGCTATTGTCCAAGGTTTCTGATCAACTCCTCCTGCAGATGCCAGGACATAGACTGAAGTTCTTGTCAGGCCCCTTAAGTCATATGATGTTTCTTACAGTTACAGTTACAGCAACAAAGTTCTATGTGGTGGGAATTTGGGGGACTGTAAGATATAAGTTTCCTGAAGAAACTAGATGCTTTCTGTTGATAAGTCTAAGTGCTACTGACTGAAACCTCAAAGTCTGAGCAACCCTATATTTCAATATGTCCTTCCAATGTCTACAGTTTCTAAAGGTAAGAAATCTGTTTTTGAATTATGGACTTAGGACTGCTAATATTTGATAGGATATCATCTATGGCTGTGTCATGGTTTCCTGGAATTAGTCTTGTAGCATGGACATGCAGAGACATTCTTCTTGGATAGATGACTTAGGGCAAGTGAGATGGTTGACTTGATTTGGGATTGCTGTGATTTTATAAAAAGAAGCCAGGATATGTTTGATAGAGCATGGTATGGTGAGGTGGGAGGGGTGCTTCAGTGGGCCCATGCTGAAGCATCCCTTCCCCCTGAGGTACCAACTATATGACAGGTATAGTGTAGAATAGAGTTTATTTAAGACACTGGGAAGGGGAGTTGAGAAGGGAGTAGAGACAGGGAAAGGCAGACACATACATACATACATACATACAGAGAGAGAGAGAGAGAGAGAGAGAGAGAGAGAGAGAGAGAGAGACACGGAGACGGAGACAGAGAGAGAGGGCCAGCCCAGGAACACATAGAGAGTAAGGGAGAAGGGAAAGGGGAGAGAGGGAGAAAAGGATCAGGGAGAGAAGAGAGTCAGAGAAGGGACATAGAGAGCGAGGAGTGGCCAAACAGCCCCTTTTATAACAAGCCAGGCCTACCTGGCTGTTTGCCAGGTAACTGTTTGCCAGAGCCTAGAAAGACTGCTAACATTCTTCCACTTTGGTTTAATTTTAAAAAAGGAGCAACTAGAAAGAGGTGGTGGTGAAGCAGGAATAGGGTTGTTGTGATCTTTAGCTATTTCCTGCTGACTTTGGGGTGATGTGTCTCTGGGCAACCTAAGAAAATAGGGATGAATATATTGGACCAGGTTTAGAAGAGTTAGCTGTTTCCTTGCTGTCTAGGGTTTGTGGAACCATTCGTGGGTAAGAAGGAACAGGTCCAGTAGAAGCATCTGTGTCTGTAAGAGTAGATTGGAGTATCTTTGGATTGCTTCTCCGAAGCTGTCCTGGATGTAGATTTTGAATAAACACCTGAACCTGACAAGATGCTGAGTCACACACATATATATTAAAGGTACTGAAGAAAGTTAAATACGTTTGGGAGAAAAATTTTTTCTTAGTCATACATTTGAAACCCTTAGGTCTTAGTGGTTGGGGTGAAGGGAGTCCTCATTCCAAGGAACCAGAGAGGAATCCCATCCTCTGGATTAGATAGCAGGTAGAAGCTTAGGCTATTGATTGGTAGCAGTATTTATCTAGATGAAGTCTGTTTGATCCATGAGAGGTAGATCTAAGTAGGTTTCTTGGAGCTTATCAGTTTACAAAAGAGATAAATTTGTTAACAGCATGAACAGTCTTTAAGATGAGCTCAGGGAAGACAAAAAGAGTTTTGTCCTTCTGTCTAGGAGAATATATATATTCTACTATCATATAGTAGAATGTTTTATTAGGCTTAGGCTAATTTATAAGAACTCTATTGATAAATGTTAGGACAGTAGCATAACAAAGGGAAGAAATATGAAGCATTTAGTCACTGGTAACTGAGTTTAAATAAGGAAGTAGTAGGAGGTTACATCTGTGAAAGGTTACATCTGAACTTATGTATCCTTTATCATGAAGCTTGAGCAAGGCAAACCTGTATGCCTTTGATAAGAGGTCTGGTAGTCTTAGCTAGTTAACAAATTGACTAATAAACTAATACAGTGGTAGATTACCTTGAGGTAAGGAGCTAGAGGTCTGTTTTCTAGCTGTCAAGCTATAGTTAGCTTAGCTGTAAATATAGTCAGAAATCTGGGAAGAATAAATTATAATCTAGATATCATATATTAATTAAAATGACAGAGTTTGCTCAGTAGTTATCTACCTAAACAGTTCTCCCAGGATCTGTGATCTTTGTTTTAACTTGGGCAGAGTCAATCTGGCCATCAGACCCAGAAGCTTTTTCCTGTTGGGGGAGTAACCTGAGAGAGATGACTTACTTTGTCTTAGGCAATATGAGACATTGAACTAAATATCCTCAGTTCACAGATTGGGCTGATCCCTGGCAGTGGGCAAGGCAATGGAGCAGTGTTTTTTAGTAGTTATCATACCACAATCCAGGTTGTCTTGTCACTGTGCCCATATCTTCTCGGAGAACTTGGGGAGGGGGCCACTGTCAGGCTTTGGGAGTCTGTGTGTCATAACATTTTAGCTTTGTCCATTGCTGCTCAGAGAATACTGAGAGGGCAGTAGGCATGTCTACCACAGAATCTTTCATGGAAGCCTCTAGGCTGGACAGAACAATATTGTTTTGGAGCCTGGTATGATGTGCATGTGAGTCCTGGCTTAGTGGCATTTTAGCTGTGTGACAGTGGGAAATGTATTCTTATTTTTTCAGATTGATCTGTAATTATAAAACTAAAAGCCTTATAATCTTCCTTTAGGAAAGGTAGCTGTTTTAAGGCTTAAATGAGAAAAATCATGCAGAGCTTAGGGCAGAGTCTGCTATTTGAATAGTAGGTGTTGAATGAAGCTAACCTTTCTTTTCTGTCCAGCAGGATAGACTCTTTCCTTACATGCAGGCTTTGAATACCACTCATTAGATGCAGCTCACAATGCAGACCCTCTGGCATAAACTGCTCCAGTAAACTGCTATGCTTTCAACTTTCAGCAGCAGTGAGACCTGAGGCAGATATCAGTCAGCCCAGGTACTCTTGCTCCCTAAACAGCAGGCAAAGAGGCTCTAGGCAGAGGACAGCTCTGAGTCATGGGGAATGTAGATATGGTGAGGGGCCCAAGGTTCTGGGTAGAGAATGCTGGGCTCTGAAATAACATTTGCTCAATGGTGTTTGTGTCAAATACCTAGTGCAGAGCGTAGTCCCTCCCAGGCTATATCCGGATCTGCAGGAAGCAGGAATAGAGAGAGGCACTGGGTCTGAGTTGAGCATTTGAAACTCCAAAAACCCACCCCTAGTAACACTTTTTCCAAGCAAGGGTACTCCTATTCCATCAAAGCCACACCTCCTAATCTCTGTCAATTAGTGCAACTCCCTAATGACCAAACATTTAAATATATGAGCTTATGGGGACCATTTCTATTCCAACTACCACAAGGGGCATGTCTTAAGCATATGAAATCCTCATCTCTATTGGATACTTATAAGTTATTTGACCTAAGACACCACTCAAGTCCCAGGAGGTAAAACTAGCTGATGCTTGGACAGTTTGGGTCACTTGAGGTTACACAACCATGATGACAGAATTATGATTTAAGCTCATGGTTGCCTGGCAACATTCAGAGATCCAATCTTTTGCACACATTTGTCAAATAATAGCTTGGGAACTTAAATACTAAGTACTAAATATTAAGACCTTTGAGATTCTTAATTCTTCAGTCCTTGTGATGCATAAGATGAACACATTGTTCCTATGGGCATTAAAAATAGCATTATTGTCTCTTTAAAGATTCCATCAAAGGTGCCTGAAACACCATCGATTTTGATGGACATTTGGTTCTCCTAAGTTTAAGGAGGAGACAATAAAGACATTGGTTGGGGGAAAGTTGTGTATATAACTGGCAAGCCAGGGAGTCTGACTCAGCCTGGTGACCAGAGGGGTAGAAGCCTGGACATTCTCCCCTCTTATTGATCTTTGCTATTTCCTTTTCTGGGGCACTGTACACTCAGACTGTTAAACATGAATTTATTCTGCCTCACTTCCTTCTTGCTGCATTGTTTCTAAGTCATCTTGGCTTTGATTTTGACATAGTGACACCCAAACCCTGGCAGGTCATTTCTTGCCCTCTTTTGGGCTTTAGGAGGCTGTCAATGTCATTTTGATGTAAGGACACTAGAAAATACTGAAAGTAGCAGCACTTATTGTATAATCACATAAAACCCTCATAATCTAAAAATGTTTGATAACAGAAAACAATAGACATCAGAAAGTGAATATACTTAAAACACTGACCAAAGTAGATCATAGAAAGCAGAAAAAATAATCCCCAAATCAAACAACAATAGACTTGTTGAAAATTAATCTAAAAATTATAAAATAAGTTTATGTTATATTGAACATTATATTGAATATGCTAGTTTATACTATCAGCTAATTCTTAAAGAATGAACAGAATAAACTTGCTTATTTGCTGATTTACTGTTGACATAGGGTGACTCTGTGTATGTACCCTGCTGGCCATGAGCTTCTCTCATACTTGAGTGCTGGGACTTCAGATTTATACCACATAGCTCATAAATTTAATTTGGAAATGAAAACAAAAACTTTCAACAAAATTATTTGACTGCCCAACATAAAATTCTTTACACTTCAATTTTGCAACATGATCCCAAACAAAATACTATTTATAAAATTCTCACATTCGATTCTATCCTTCCCCACAAAGTTTTGTTTAAAGGTATGGTATCCAAATACTTTTCTTTGGTACATCTTATTAACTTTACTTCTTTTCTCTCTTCCTTGGAATCTGGCTACTTCCACTCTAACTCCCTGGTCTGTGATATTTTGGAGTTCAAAATGCCCAAAGAAAAAAAGACCTCTAGACTCAGTTCAGAGTATACTTAGCCATATTTATAAAAATTGCTAGTAGGACCATAATCTCTAAGACAAATCAGACATGTGCAGCTCAGAGGCAGATTAAGGAAGGCTTTTAAAGGCAAATATCAGAAGAAGTTCTTGAATGTCCGCATAAGCAGTTGACAAAAGCCAGAAAAGCAGTTACTCATATCATAAAAAGTGGATGGTCATGGCTGTGCATTTGAAGGTTGGACTCAGTGAGTCATGATTGTAAGGAACTTACCTTCCAAGAGCTTGAGTCAAAGATAAATAGCTATTAGGTAGCAAGATGGATGGCAAACATAAAATGGAATTTCTTTAGCCATCACAGTAGTGACCCTGCCTGAATTGAGCAACCTTCAGCTTCACTTCCATTGATCTCATGAACTGGACAGATCTGTAGTTTTATTTGCCACTTTATGTGCTTGCAGTACATTCACAGACATGGCAGGGCAGTATAAGTATGAAACTATGAGGCAGGAAAGAGTACTTCCTTCATGGTAAAGTGCTTTGCAGTGGGGATCAATTTTATTAGTACTGTTAGTGTGGTAGGAGAGACCTTTGCTGTCTGTGCTACTCCGTATTTCCATACTTAACCTCATAAAGTTCAAAGGGACTTCCTGTTCTACAGAGTACCCTGGTAGTTTTGAAGCACTTGGACATTTCACTATAGCTTCACTGCCACCCAGTGAGGAATCATCCTTTTCCCTGTGGCTTTCCCTTGAAAGCTAAAAAGGTTCAAGTAATATACCCCAATCCCACAGCTTTTTGAGAAAAGAGTCACAGTTGGACCCCAGCTTTGGTAGTTGGAGATCTTCCCTTTTTCTCTGACTGGATACAATGGTGGTTTACCCATAAGAAGCCCTAAAATATACATATTAGAAGCAATTTGGCACTTATGTAAGATTCACTGATAACTTCAGAATAGAAATAAAAATGACAATTCCTTGAAATTCCTTGAATTAAGCTTAAAGTTTACTGATGTATTTTAAATTACATAATG
>JADRCC010573888.1:0-13888 GCA_019843855.1 Hylomyscus alleni | reverse complement strand
TAATAATAATAATAATAAACATGAGGCCAAGGAGATTACTCTGAGAGTAAAAGTGCTCACTGTATGTGTGAGGGCTTCGATCTGCCTCAGAACCCATGAAAAAGGTGGACATGGAAGCACATCTGTGATCCCAGTGTTCCTCAGGAGAGGTAAGGGCAGAGACAAGAAACTCCTGGGAGCTCACAGGCCAGAGAGCCTAGCAAACCCAGAGAGAGAACCACCAAGAGACCCTATCTCAAACACGGGGTACCACGAGGACGGATTGCCAAGGTTGTCCTCTGATCTCCACACAGGCACCGTGACACTTATATGTGTACACATATGCACACACATACCCCTCACACCACACACACACACACAATTATGTACACATAGAAATATATGCATTGTGTACATATACATAAATGATGAATAAATGAATCGACATAATATTAACTG
This sequence comes from Hylomyscus alleni, assembly GCA_019843855.1. Taxonomy (NCBI): domain Eukaryota; kingdom Metazoa; phylum Chordata; class Mammalia; order Rodentia; family Muridae; genus Hylomyscus; species Hylomyscus alleni. Next base: position 13,450 of record JADRCC010573888.1, on the reverse strand, counting down.
ATCACAATGCAATTAAACTAGAAATAATTTTAAAGTAAAATAACGAAAAGGCTCTTCTTGGCTATAACTCAAAGAAAGAAAACGTTTCCTGCCGGGCAGTGGTGGCGCACGCCTTTAATCCCAGCACTTGGGAGGCAGAGGCAGGTGGATTTCTGAGTTCGAGGCCAGCCTGGTCTACAGAGTGAGTACCAGGACAGCCAGGGCTATGCAGAGAAACCCTGTCTCGAAAAACCAAAAAAAAAAAAAAAAAGAAAGAAAACGTTTCCTAACATATATGAGGCCCTAGCACTGGGAGAGAGGGGCCCTCTTTCCTTGGAAATGTATTTTTTTTCTAATTTTTAAAATATGGTTGATATTAAGCATAAAAAGAGAATACTACCAAAAGTTAACGAAACACCATGTATCAGAATCTATAAACTACGACTGACATGGTCAATAATAAAAAATTCACAGGCTAAATATAGCAATTTAAAGGATGTATTCAATCTTGGGTTCTAAATGTTACAGAAAAGTACAGTATAATCCAAAAGAAAATATAGTAAAGAAACAATAGAGTAAAAGCAAAAATCAGAAAGGAAATAAATAGAAAAACTTGAAAAATAATTTTAAACAAATCAAAATGCTTTTCTCTGTAAATGAAAAACTATATTTTCTTTTGGATTACATTTTTTTTTTCTACTAGAACATGTGATAATCCAGACAGAAGGACAGGAAAACTTACCCAAGCAGTCCAAATCTAGCAAAAAAAAAAAAAAAAAAAATCGTGCTTAGGAGCCCATGCTTTATTTTAAAGTCCCATTCAAACTTAATATCCCACATAATGTCGCTTTGGGTTTTATTATTTTTGTAATACACGTTCTCCTCCGCACCGCTCAGGAAGAGGTGGCACAGTGCCAAGTTCCTCAGAGCCTGGGTCGGGTATTAGCTCAGAGCACACCCAGCTGCAGGGGTGACATCTCTGATCTCCTTATTTTCCCAGTGAGAAGACTTAAGTCAACTCAAGCACAGACACAAAAACCCAATAGTGGCCGCAGCGGGATGTCTCAGCACTCGGTCCCCACCCAGGTCACCACAGCATCCTCTGGACACTGCTGAATTTTCCTGGAACAGTTTTAGTGAGCATAGTGAATTCTGCCATTCAGGACACCCAAAGCAAGAGTGAAGCCCTCCTAAGTCAGACACCTGATGTGGAGACAAGCGTGCTCCCTCAGCCTTGTAAAAGCCAGAGATCTGGAAGGAGCCACAAGACTGCCTCCAGGGCTAGCCAGGGAAAGCCACGTACAGCTGGAACCATGAAAACAAGGAGAGAAAGGGACCACCCAATATACCAACTGTGGGAAGCAACTGATGGCCCAGAGTGGTCCAGCAGAAAGAGAGACGTCTGTCACCCTCTAACCAGACACATGCCAGATGTAATTTGTACTGCACTGTTGGTGCCGCGCAAGGCAAAACACGCGACCATTAGACCATCCTGATACATTCCTTTCACTCTCTCTCTCATCAGTAACAACACAACCACTGTAGCCAGACATCTTTTCTATGTATGAGAATAAAAACAGATCCCATGGACGGTAACCCCACTTCACTATGAACCCATTAGCTGCAAGCACTGACGGTAAGTGCATAAGATAACACGTGAACTCTAGATGGATGCATCTTTACAGTAGGTGAATTTCCTCGGTGCAAATTGTCACAGAAAATGCTTGTTTCCCTCTAGCAGATACACACCAAGGCTATCTTATCTCCTCATCAACCAACGCTTTTAGCAGTATCTTCACTACAAAATTCCATAATCCAGCCTGAGATGGGAAAGTTATCAATTCTGCCTCCCTTTACGTCCAATGTAAAGGGCTTCAGACTAGCCAACGCTGAGTGTATCCAGGTCCCAGTCCCCAGTAACTCTCCTGGTGGACAGCACAAGATGGAAGTATATGTCAGCCAGAGAGGTGATTAATCCGGGGCCTTAGGGCATCCAGAGCTAGTCATGAGGACTAGGTCCGAAAAGAAAAAGGTTTCCCCGGCAGTGAGAGGCTTTGCTGAGACTCCATAAACAGAAGCGGTTCAAAGATAAGTCACCCAAACACCCCGTGCAACGTGATCAGTGGGGAAATGCATTTCCTTTTGAGATGTGCCCAGCTCGTCTTTGGCCTTGTAAATAGCTCTCCTTGTTTTTTTTTATAAATGCCTGGGTTGGTTGGTTTGGGGTTTGTTTCCCCTCTCCCCTTTTTTCCACTCCGCTGTCCTCAACCTGTGTAAATCACTTCCGTGTGACATCAGTCTGCAGGGAGGTAGAACGCATCCCGAGCGCGATTCCTGATGGCTGATGGCAGCTGCAGAGGCTAGCCCCTTTCGGGTAGCAACGCAGAGTGTCTGCTGCTGTGTTACGCATGCTGGCTGCTGCTCTGGACTCACAGGCCCAATGCAGCAGCACAGAATCAGTCCTGGGGTTCAGATGTGCCCTGTAGTCTCATGTTTTGGGGCCCGTCATGTTCTTTGCTCCAGGAGTGCCCTGGTTGCATGCTGTACTGCCCCAAAGGTGTAATGGCTACTGGGTGCTAGAGACTTTAAGCATCCCAAGCTAGCCAGATGTGTTGGCACATGCCCATGGCCCCAATATTTGGGATTTGTAGGCAGGGGACCAAGAGTTAAAGGTAGGGAATGAGGTCTGAAAATAAGTCTTGGCTGTACTGTGAATAGTCAGCCTGACCTGCATGAAAACAAATTATCACAAGTTTCCCAAGTCTAGCTGAAGGTCAAACCATGCATCTGGGCTCTATAGGCAAAATAAATAACTTAAATATTTAAATAACTATTTAACATAATAGTATTAAAATTCAACCTAACTCTATATAATATAAAACTCTAACTTTAGGTTGTGACTCTAAGCCTGCAACTAAAGTGTAGCTATTAAATTCCAGACCAAACAGAGAGCCGTGAGATGTTTTTATGACATTTACACTAAGGAAACCCCAAAGTCTCTAGTCCTTTGAGCATGAGCCACACCTCTCAAGACCTACCCTAATGCCTTCCTAACATGATCAGTCTTAGTCTACTCTTGATGCTATAGCAAAACTGATTTAAATGAAGTTATTTATAAAGAACAGAAATCCTTGCTCACAGTTCCATAGACCGTAAAGATAAGAGAGCAAGACACCAGCAAGCTCAAAGCCCATGGATGGGTGGTGCCTTCTACATATCCTCACCCGATAGACAAGAAGGATGGACTCCCTCGGAGCTCTTTTAGAAGGGCATCAGCCCTGCCGCTGTGAGTAGAGTCCTCTTGGCCTAATGACTCCTTATGGCGTCACACGGGAGTTTGGGGACAGGCGTAAGTATTCAGACCTTCATTAAGAACTCTGATTTCTCCTCCTGCTGCTCAGTTCTTACTCACTCGGTAGATGCTTTAAACAAACAAACAAACAAACAAACAAAAAAAAAAAACAAAACAAAAGCCCAGTCGTGCTGATTTAATCTGAAAGGTTAAAACTATAATGCCACCTGGGAGCTCCTCAGCGCTAACCGCTCGAGTGATTTTCCGCAGCGAACATAGAACCATAGAACACAGGAGCTGTCTTAACTGAACAGTACACAGCACAGCAGTGGGCCAGTTAGAACACTATCAAGCCCTGCCCTCCTCATAGTGACAAGCCAGCAGGCAAAGAGGCAAAGCTAAGGCTGAAGCAGGGCTGTCATCTGGAAAGTAAAGGGCCAATCCACCACTGTCAGTCAGTGTACAGTATTGACAACAGTCAACAGATTGACGACAGTCCATCAATCTAACTGTATCCCACTAGTTTGTGGAAGATGGCCTTTATCAGAGAGACCACGGGCTAAAAGTAAGAAACACGGTCTCCGAATGAGAGGGAAGATTTCATTTTCTTCCCTGAATAACATAACTTTTCCCTTCCAGGACCCACTGCCCCATCTGTGGGCACTCCACAGGGACAACAGTAGCAATCTGCCTGTAAGAAATGAGAGGGGCTGGAGTTAATTCTCTGCAAACTGAGAGAAGGCAGAGCCTTCAGTTATATCAGACACTTCTCCAGGGAGAATTCTCCATGAGACATACTATTCATATGAGTTTCTAGATGATAGTTTGGAGGGGGGGCAGTGTTTGCTTGTTTTTAGCACTTTTTAAAGCTTACTCTCAAGTATAGCAGTTGCAATTTAGAGTTTCCCTATTTAATCTCCGGAGCCTCCATAATTGCCAAAAGGAGGTAAGCCTCATGGATTAAAAACCCCGTTGGGAATTAGGACCTTGTGGCTACAACATAGTGCCTCTCTGAACCCATTCCTTGTCTAGTGCCCCACATGGCTAGTCTACATCCAAGGTTGTACTCGAGACTAAATCTTCCCTTCTTACCTTTTGCTCCCTTCCATTTACTTCTTCTCCTGAGTAGCACTATAAAACCCAGGCACCTTCTGAGAAACGAGCAGATCCAGCGTGTACCCAAAGAGCTCTCTACCTGCGCAAGGCAGTGTGATGAGCTCAGCGCAATAGAAATAAATGCTGTCCTGCTCAAAGGATCTCCTCTCTCAGATCGCAAGTAATTTTGCAAGAAGTAAGGGAGGAAGCCTAATGGGATTACAATGCTCTACGGTTGTAAGTTGGAGAGCTTTAAGGCTGGAAGTGTGGGGTTCTGGGAAGATAGTAGAGTAACAGTGGAAGGGGGGCACAGGCTGGGAGTCATCTGTTAGGGTTTGAATATGCTCCCCAAGTCCCTCTACTGTATTGGAGACTCAATCCAGGGACTATTAAGGGGTAATCAGGTCATCATAGCTCTGCCCTAGTAAATAGACTAACACTGTTATTGCAAGACTGAGTGGTGAATTAGCTGTTCTAAGCATGGTTTCTCCTGCTGCCTGCTGCCTGCCCTAGCTCAGTTGATGCTGTTGACACGCTGTGATAATGGAAATTCGTAGGGTCTTCACCAGATGTGGACCGCTGGACCTAGACCTCCCAGAAATCCAGATCTCTATGAAATAAGTGTGTCCTTTATAGATTACTCTCGGGTATTTTTATAGCAGCCCTGGGATCTGAGCTCTGTGGCCAGAAACATTTTAGGTAGCAGAGAGAACATGAAGGACAGTCAGGGACCATTGGGCAAGACCTCCAGACAGACTTCTGAAGGAATCTCTGAGAGCAAACTAGGCTTATGATCTATTTTGCTTGTTATGGAAAATTCCAAACACACATTAAAAAAAAAAATGAAGAGTCTATCTAGGTGCGTCCCAGTGTCAGAGACGCAGGTCCATCTGTGACCGCTCTGTGAAGTGTTCTTCCCACTTCTGTTGCTATTCTTGTGAGGCAATTCTCACTATCATAGCTTTAAATCCGTCAGGACTTTAGTACCAAACTCTACAGGACAGGAACACTTAAGAAGGTGCGATTCCACCGTTATTAAGAAGCATCTTAAAATTTTATACCTTTTTAATTTGTTATGAAGGCTCCGTCCATTGTAATGTCCAGGCCGAGGATGCTGGAAGACACCCCACCCTCCACCCACCAGCTCAAGGAAACAAATATCTGTCCTTGCCTCTGCTAAGTCACAACATTAAAAACATACCACACGCTTGGTTTCTGAGGCCCTGTGTGCTGAGGGACAAGACACTGTGCAATAAGCCAAGGACAGGCCATGTTCTGCTGCAAATTGCATAGGGGTGCGGTCCTTGTATCCTGCTAGGACCCACACCCCATAATAAAGTCGACATTGTTTTTTTTTTTAAAATGAGAGATCTGCTTTCACTTAAGATGTTTCTATGGATTCACATGCTCTAGAATTCTGCTGCATGCTGCTATTGGCTTTGAAGAAAGGTGTGTGAGAATAAATTCTGGAATCTGAGTTACTTCACCACACAGCATGGGTTCGGATAGGAAGGCCCTGTCCTGAGCAAGCCCTCACTTTTCATTTTCCCTCTTTTGGTTTTTCACTTGGTAACAAAAACCTGGAAGTTTGCCTAGAGATAATTTCCTTTGATTCTCCAGAAGTGGGAGTCAGCCTTATACTGTAATACCGTATGACATGATGAACCACTGCATACTGACTTGGCTTGAAGCTGACATACTTGAACTCGGCTGATTTCCTGGATTCTTAGAATCCAGGAAAACCAACACTCGGTCTGTGGATAGACAGACATGAGTTGGGTAGAAACCCCAGTGTTGAGCTTTGGTCTGTTGCCGTGTATCGTAATGCTGAATTCTGTACCCGGAAGATCTAGTTGCCTAGGAGTTAGAATTTTACCTTTACCAGCTTTGGCTATGCAAACTTTGTTCCTTAACTTAAAACCATTGGTTAAATAAAAATGGCACAGCCCATTACAGAGGGATCAGAGGGAGTTTTGAGTTACCTGGTTAGAGGTTACAGAGGAAGGAGAGGTGAAAGGACAAGGAGGCAGGAGGGAGCCACCGTGAGAGGAGATGGACCATGAGCACGCAGCCCGAGAACCAGCAAGTATTTGGGGTATACAGCCGAGGAAGTAGCCAGGGCAGCGGTTAGAAAAGTAGATTGGGGTTACCCCCAGCAATTGTCAAAACCAAGTAAAATAACCACAGTCTGACTCTCATTCATTAGTAAGCTAGACAGGGATACGTGTAAATTGCTTGAGTTATGCCACAGGTTGCTTTTTAGTCCTGGGTATTGCTGGCCTGCTTCCTCCCAGACGGGTGCCAGGGGCAGGCAGAGGAGGAGGGTAACGGTGGCCCTGCCCTGCCTGCGTTCCCCTCTCAGACATCCATTTGCTTGCTGTACGTCTTTTGCAAAGCCTGTCCTGGGCTGCAGGAGGCTGCTCTGCCTGAAAGCTGGATTTATGACCACCTCCTCCTCGCTCCAGCAGCCAGGAGGGGGCAGTAAGCACCCCATGTCTGGCCCCAAGTCAGGACAACTCTGTATTCCCCTGAGGGTTCCCAAGTAGGGTCAGGCTGGAGCAGAGGCCACCCACTACCAGGTTTGGCTCGAACTGTCTCCTTTGGCTTCTTTTTTCTTTTCTTCTTTTTTCTTTCCTGTTTCATGTTCTCACTCCCTCCCTGGGGACCACATTCTTATTCCACAGGCATCCTTACTTCTGGATGTAGGTCTAGGGAACCCAATGAAAACCAGAACATGCTAAGGACTCCCATCACTGATGAAAACACTACTCAGGAAAAACTACTCTCTCTCAACACATCTACACATGGATACCCAGGTAGGCTAAGCAAATGCAGGCCTTTTTTTTTTTTTTTTTTTTTTGCCATATCACATGCATGCTCCATCTTCCCAGCAAGATGACACAGAAGAAAGGCCACCAGGCTTGGGACTCTGCCTGCCACTTGTCAACAGCATTGCCTAGCTGTGTCCTTTTCCCAGCTTGGGGCTCTGTTCTCCAGAGCGCTGCTTTTACAGCAGTGAGAAGGGCAGCCTCACAGTAGAGGGGATGCGGGAGCTAAACTACCCAGCGCCTTCCTGGCACACAGCAGGCGACAGCGACTTCCCACTGAATCCTAATCTGCATTTTTATGATAATGCCCTTTCCGCTCAGAAGCGACCCCCAAAGCCATCCAAGGAGCCAGATGCCTCTGCAGTCCGGCTCTTCCCCTGGCAGCTACTGCCCGAGCCTGCGGATTCCCTGTACTTCTAGGGACAGGAACCAGATGCTATCATAACTGCATGGAAAAAAAATGATCCCTCACCAAGAAAAAAAGGCCCTTGACGGACGTTACTGGGGCTTTATGAGCCATCAAGTGCGGCAGCTGTACAGTTCCAGGAATGTTTCCACCCGGCCACTGTTAAAACAGCAGGCGATATTTTATTATCCTTTCCCCTCTGTTGAATGTGTTGCTCACCTTCTGCTGGCATGGTTAGCTTCGATTATCAATCTCAACATAGAAATATCGGAATGTCCTACTCCTGTTCCTCTCTGGAGTCTCTCTGTTGCTTGTTAAGGTTGGAGTCGCACGCTCGTTAGCTGAGAGGACTAGAACCTTCGTGCCCGGGAAGCTGGTAGATGATGACACAGAGAGGGGCAAGAAAGGAGAAGGATGCCCCGACGGTCATAGAGCATCAGAAAGCTACAGGATCACCTCAAACAAGACACCAGTCACAGACCAAGGGGCTTGTTCAGTTGTGGCTGAAGTGCACATCTGGGGAGAGTGCTTTCTGCTTTCTCAACTAGACTCCTTTCCAACACAGACCTTCTGTCTCTGGGCTGAGAGGGCCTCAGGTCTCTTCACTTCCCAACATGAAGCTGGCACTACTTCCTGGTGATGCACACGGGCCAGAATCGTCTCCCTGTCCCTCGGTCCTCTCGCATGCAGTGGGGGTTGCTATCTTGTTCTCTGGGCTCTGACCAGGCAGATGGCTGGAGTCTGCAGTCCCAGAGTAGCACTTTGGGATTGTACAGGAAGCCATCAAGCAATGTCAGGCTGTTATCTGTCTTTTGGGGATGACTACATTGATTTTTATTGTCACCGTCTAGTCTCACCTCCTATGGGGCATGAAACAATCCAGGTGCCGTGGGAAATGCCGGACATGTGCCACACTGACATTCACTGCTGAATCCTGGGATGTCAGAGTTTACTCTCCGCCAACCTACCCACTGCCCTGTCTCCTGAGAGGATTCAGGATGAGTATGGCAAGCCCAAGGCATTTCTCAATCCTTGTCTGCTTTCAGCCAGCTTCAAGCATTTACCTCAAGGGATTTGTTGCTTGGGGAAAATGTCCAGGATAATGTAGCCATTTTTCTAAATGCTGTAAAAGATGTCAGGACCAAACAAGGACTGCCGACATACTGTACTGGAGTCCTAGTGCACTTGGCTGGTGTCTTCCTAAGACACCACGTCATACTGTGACCATTCATAGACTTGACTGGGGACTTGCTCCCAAATGCCTTCTCTTTGTCTGGTAGCCGCCTATCAGCCTGCTGTCTGTAAATTCTCCTGGACCTACACATTTATATTCACAGTTGTTGCTGTGTCTTAAGGTGTGGAAAACGGCTTGCTTTTTGTTTTTCCCCAGTGCAGCTTCTTCTGGGCTTAAGAGATAAACCCAAGATTTACTGAATAATCTATCCAACTGTCAAATGAGCTGCTCAGCTCCCCCTAGATTCTGTCATCCAGACTGAGGCATTAGCTTAACTGCCTGTTCTCCTGTACTTGGTGTAGCTCTCGCCTCAAAGGGAATGAGAGAGTTGCTTACTGGAGCATAGCCCAAGAACACAGCCCAAATAACATGCCCCAGAGTGGAGATGGTTTCACGAAGTTTTTAAAGTTACAGAAAAAGAGCCATAAATCACACGGTGTTTCCCAAATACTTTGTTGGGGAATCTCAGGTCAGCCGTTAACAGCAGAGCAGGGACTTCTCTGGCATAGATCTCAGACGCTGTTCCCAGCTACTGGGTTGGTGGAAGTGGAAGCTAGTGGGTCACAAGGTTGATGTATTCTTCGGGTTTATTATTGTCGTTGTTGCCTCTTTTCTTCTTTTGCACGATGACTCCAACAGGATGTCGGATACAGGCATAGAGAATAAACGTCCATTAAGAAGGCTGAAGATAGCACAAGGTAACGTGGCTGTCCACTCCTAACATCCTAACTCTGTAATCACAAGGTTCTAATGAGTCATATCTCTTGTAGCATCTTTAGCACGAGTCTTTATTTTTTAAATTCACACTCCCCGATGGTTTTTTTTTTTTTACTTCGTTTGTTATTTTAGTTAGTTTTCAGTCTTGGAGAGTGAACCGGGGCCATGGGCATACTGGGCACATACTCAACCCCTAAGCTGCGCTCGCAGCCCATTATAATTTATGTTTCAAGGTGATCTTTTTGATAACACTTAAGATCTTTGCCATAGTTGCTTTTCCATTGCCATGACAGAACACCATGACCAAGGCAATTTATTGAATGAAGCGTCTCTTTGGGGCTTACAGTTTCGGAGGGTTGAGCCCATGACCATCATAGTGGGGAGCATGGCAGCAGGCCTGGCACTGGAGCAGGAGCAGGAGCTGAGAGCTATAGTCTGATCCACAACCACAAGCAAGAGACGGGAAGAGCTAATTGGGAATAACATGGGCTTTGGAAACCTCAAGCCCCGCCCAGTGGCACATCTTCTCCAATAAGGTCACACCCCCTAATCCCTCTCAAACAGGTCCATCTCCCAAGCATTCAAACCTATGAGCCGATAGGGCCATTCTCATTCAAACTACCAGAATCTTCCGGGTTCGAACTTGACTTTTTCCAAAGGTAAGATGATGTTTTTCCCCTTTACTTTGTTTTCAATACTCTTCATGATAATGCCCAATAAAGCCTGCCGGTTGTAACGGTCAGATGAAATTCTAGTGACTGTCTTTAGTTCATCTCCTCAGTTGAGAAATATCTCAGGGGCAATCACCTCAAAAAATGATTAGGGACTGGGGAGATGCTCGATAAAGTACTTGTTCAAGGATTCCCCAGAATCCAATTAAAGACAGACAAGGTAGCACATGCTTGCAATAGTATGCTGGCCAGCTAGCTAGACTACGTGGCAAAGTTCAGGCCGATGAGCAGCCTTGTCTCAAACAAAAGATAGGAGGCTCATGGGATATAATATCTGAGGTCATCCACTGACTCTGCATGTATCCACATACATAGGGCTGTCCCACAAGAGTACGCATGGCCCCTGTCTAGACAAAAAGCTGTACACATGTGCATGTGCACACACACACACACTTATTTTACCTGAGCTGTTTCTCCTTTGTTATGTAATCTCCTCTACTCATTTCTCCCAGACTATTCAACCCTGATGATTTTTTTATTTCCTGGAAGAATATAACTGCAAATTTAGAAATTTTCCCCTTAATTGTTTGGGGATGTGTAATTGAGTCAATTCCATGCCTTCCTTGGGGTTCTTGGTATTTACACTTTCCTTCCCAAGGAAATGACTGTTTGTCCCAAACTTTTATTCACTCTAAGACAATTTTCTCACCTTCTCAAATACTTTTGCACACGTGTGTGTGTGTGTGTGTGTGTGTGTGTGTGTCTACACATGTGTGTATTTGCCCATGATGGTACATCTGAAGGTCAGAAGTTGATTCCACCATTACTCCCTCTCTGGCTCTTCACTTTGTTTCTTGAGGCAGGGTCTCTTATTAAACTTGGAACTCACTGTTTTGGCTAGATGGCCTGGCTGGGGGTCTCTGGGACTACATACAGCTGCTCCTCAGCACTGAGATTGGAGAAGTGGCTAGCATATCTGGAAGCACTGTGTGTCACTGAATTAGTTTATGTTGTTTATAATTCTATATCAAATAAAATCGCATAATAAGGAGTCTTCTGGTTTTAGCAGGAAGCCTGGCTTTTTTCAGTCACATAATTATTCTGAGATGCATGCAAATTGACACAAGTAGCAACAGTCTGAGTATTTGAAGGGTATCGTGTTGTATAAGACATCTCATGTTTTGCTTATTTACTTACCTGTTGGAGAACATTTGCCAGGCTTCCAAATTTTGATTTTTATGACTTATTCTCTATCAACATCCATGCACAAGTCTTAGCATATACAGTTGTGTCTCTCCAGTTAATGGCTGCAGGTGGCATGGTGGTAAAATCCAGTCTGATTGCTTCTGCTATAACATACTTAAAAGGCTTGCTGAAAATCTAAAGCATAGCCTCCCCTTGATGCATTTTCCCAAAAATGTCAACATAGTTCTGAAAGGGCAAGATGAAAAAGTAAAAATGAAGTTGTGTCTGTGTCCTGCAGACCATCTCAGCCTTGTGCTCGAGGGCAGACGCAGCACAGTTGGCCCAGGAGACAGAGGATCCCTTAGGAAGGGGAGGAAACAGGAGTTCTCCAAGGTCAGCTCTGGTACACAGGTGCTAAGACTTCCAAGGAGCCAATCAAAGGGCCACCACCAGCCCACTGGGGTCGTACCATCTGCAAGCAGGGTGGAATTTATGACTTATAACATAACGGAGAATGGAGAAGACAGTCCCTGGATGGATGGCTTTGTTTCTGCTGCTCTTAGACCTGTTTTAAATTTTGTGTAAAACTCCCAAGCAAAAATCAAGAAAGACAAAGCATCATAAAAGAGGAAGGAGGGAGAGAGATGAAGAAAAACAACAAATTAAATATCCACTCTAGGCCGGGCGGTGGTGGCGCACGCCTTTAATCCCGGCACTTGGGAGGCAGAGGCAGGCGGATTTCTGAGTTCGAGGTCAGCCTGGTCTACAGAGTGAGTTCCAGGACAGCCAGGGCTATAAGAGAAACCCTGTCTCGAAAAACCAAAAAAAAAAAAAAAAAAAAAAATCCACTCTATGCTTCATGTAATGACTTTGCTTATCTTCCAGTACTTTTTTTTTTTTTTAAAAGCAAAAGTCAAAAGACCTGGAGTGAATGGTCACTTGTATTTAGAGCTATGGCCAGAGACCATGTTTAGGTTGCTGCCCTCAATGCCTCTTTTGTGAAAGGGCCGTCACAGAGTATAAGGGGTGGTAATTTTGAAGCTCCAGGTGTAAAGGAAATACTCTTGTTAGTTTTAATTTATGAGCTCCTGTAGCAATACACTCATCAGGAACTCCTCCAGATGTGCAAAGAAATACCAGTGATGCTTAGATTTACTGCAGCTGGAGCCGCCCTTTGCTTCCCTTCTCCCACCCTCAACCACAAAGCTCCATAAATCAGGCCTCCTCACGTGCCTATGTTGAACGGAAACAGGGAACATGCAAAGTAGTAAATCCACCACAGGTATCCAAGGCTGAGGCTGGCAATCAGTACCACAGAGAGGCAGAAAGAGGTCTGGTACCTGGTCTCATGTTCTCTGTCTTTACTATAAAAGCTAAAACCAAATGTCCATCATCTTAAGGAGTGTGCAACAGGAGACGCACAACTTACTCAAAGGGCTTGAGGGTTGGGCTAACACTGTCAAGGTGAAGATGTGAGGAATGAGGTATAGAAGATTGGTTATAAGCACAGAATGTCTGAGTCAAATTCTACCTGAGGGCCAGCAGGTGTCACCTCAACAGCCAGAGTGACCTCAAAGAAACAAAGTCAGGAGTGACGTTCTCGGGCTTCAATAGGGGAGCAATGGACCACAGCAAATGCTGTATGCTTCCATCTGAAACTTGGGACTGTCTCCAGGATGTCTACCAGCACAAGAGAATAATGACAAGAACATAAAATTTGCAGAGCTGGACATTCAAGGTTTTGCACACGGTAGATCAAGGTTTAGCACAGAGCCAGAGCTCAACTTTACTAATAAGTCCTAGTATTTTGCTGAGCTGGGGATTGAACCCAGGGCTTTGCACAAGCTAGGCAAGCCCTCTGTTACTAAGCTACACCTAACTCTAGCCCTACAGCACGGAGTGCCAGCTCCTACACAGAAGTCTCTGTGTGTTCTCGGGTGACACGGTCTTTCTTAGTGGCACTGCTGCCAATTAAGGGGACTGAGACACTATTTAAAGGCTCTTCCCATCCTTGCAGGCTCAAAAGGGAGGTAGCACAACCTC
>JADRCC010573887.1:0-15405 GCA_019843855.1 Hylomyscus alleni | reverse complement strand
TATATGTGTTGGGGACATCACATGAGCTGGTGTATGCTGTTTGGTGGTCCAGTGTTTGAGAGGTCTCAGGGTTCCAGATTAATTGAGACTGCTGGTCCTCCTAAGGGTCACCCTTCTCCTCAGCTTCTTTCAGCCTTTCCTAGTTCAACAATATGGGTCAGCTGCTTTTGTTCATTGGTTGGATGAAAATATCTGCATCTGACTCTTTCAGCTGCTTGTTGGGTCTTTTGGAGGGCAGTCATGCTAGGTCCCTTTTTGTGAGCACTCTGTTGCCTCAGTAATTATGTGAGGCCATGGGACCTCCCCTTGAGCTGGGTCCCACTTGGGCCTGTCAGTGGAACGTCTTTTCCTCAGGCTGCTCTCCATTTCCATCCCTGTAATTCTTTGAGACAGGGACAGTTATGGGTCAGAGATGTGACTGTAGGATGGCAACCCCATCTCTCACTTGATGCTCTATCTTCCCTGACAATGCCTCATAATAATAATAGCTGACGGAGAATATAATGACACATAACTACAGTTGTAGTTTTAAGGTGCTAATTTCCAAAGTGACTTGAGAAATTATAATGAACATAAAACAATAAACAACAAAACAAAACAAATAACAATTAAAAAAACAGCCCAAACCCTGGGTAGAAGTATAAGAAGAGATGTATACATTGTGGAGGGTAGGGAATGAGTAAGAGGTTAGCTTAGAGGCATGGTAGAAGAACTACATCATGAGAAGTCATGAGAAGATGCATCAAACAGAAGAATCAGTGGGATCTAAGACAAACTGTTGAAGACGTATATGTGGAGAAAGAGAAAATATGGAAGGGAATGAAGAAATCTTAGAACTTTAAGATAGTGTAAACAGAAACTAACTCTAGGTTATTATCATTCAAAGAGGGCTTGAGAATACCAAATACTAGGGCATTTATTTAAAGAAATGGTAAGAGAAGAGTGTGACTATTCAGGCACATGTTAGTCAAAGGTATCTGGTCAGATTTAGTGCAAGTCTACCTCAAAGTCCCTTACAATTAGAATAATACTCTCAGAGTAAATGATAAAGTGGGGACTCTAAAGGTTTTAAGAGAAAAGATATAAGATACAGAAGGGGTGCCTCAGGTTCTATCAAGCCAAATTGCCCACAGTAATCCTATAGGTATGAAGTGGGTGATGTAAGAGTTTCACAGTAATGAAACAGAGAAACATGTCAATGAGAATACTGCACCCAGTAATATTGTATTTATCTCTAGAAAATAGGGTGCAATAATGACATTGCCAAAGTATCAAAAGTTGGCCAAATACAACATCATATTATTTTCTCAAAATATGATAACAGAAGTTCTTCTAACTGGAAGAAAACTCTTTTTATGAGTAAAAGAACCATGGGTAGTGTATAAAGATTATTGGTAAGAGTAATTATTATATAAACCCAAAATGTTGTGATATTATATCCATAGCATAAAGGATACTAACACCTTTGGGGCTGACTGGTAGGGTGGCAATGAGCAGGTTGTAAAATGAACACATAAAAAAAGTATCAGAAGTCACTTCTAAAAGAATTTATTTAACTACCAAGGAATACTGAAATAATTAAAAGAACTACAACAAAAAGTAGAAAACAAGTTACATAACAGCTAGTAGCAAGTCCTCAATGGTAAAAGTTGCCCAGAATGTTAGCAGGCTAACGTCTCAGAGAATTAGAATGTCTGGATGGGAAACAAAGCAAAGTAAAACAGTTCACAAAACAACTGTTGTTGATTACAAGAAATTCACTTTACATCTAAGCACTCAGTTGAGAGTGAAGGAGAGTAGACATTACTAAAACTAAAGACAGAAGCAACCATATGTACACAAAATAAAATAGATGTAACATCAAGTAGTTGGAAACAGTAAAGGTCACCATATAGTGTTAAGTAGGCCTACCCAAAAATAGCAAACAGAAATTCAGGGTATTCAACTATGTAATCTAAGCATTCGTGGGCATAAAGAAAGAAATAGACACCAATATGAAAATAGTTGATATTTTTAAAATGTTACTTTCAATAATGCACATATCAAACAGACAGAAAATTTACAATGAAATTACAGAGTTGATTGTATAAAGATAACAAGGTTTAATGAGTATTTCATCCAACAGCTGCCTAACATACATTTTTATCATCAACAATGGAACTTTCTCCAGTAATGAGCAGGTAATTGCATGATAGGACACAAAACAAGGCTCAACATTTTTTTAAAAAAGGGATTTGAATCTGGGACCCCTGGCAGGATGGTAAAGTCAGTAGTTACCATGGATCATCTCAAATTTGATTTCTCCATTGCTCTTTCTTGTTATTAGACTGCCACTGAGAAACATGCCAAAGAATCTAAGAGAAACCAATGTCTTTCAGAGCCTACAGAAACATGAGAAAGTCATAAGACACCTTGGATAGGATTTTACATGATCACTGGATAGCATTATGTTCATCAGGGTACAAGGAAGAAATCCCTAAGACATAAAGATTGTAAGTCAAGAAGGTTATGGATGAGAGACCTCAGTGACTGTAATTTCTTCCCATGGATTAGGAGGTAAAGACTCAATTCAGATGGCCATAAGATAAAGGATGGGCCAAAAGTTGCTTTATAGAATTCTAGAATGCTAAGTAGCTTGTGTGACTGTTGGTGAAGTGTTCAACATTTTCATGATTCAGTTTCTTTAAACATAGATGTTATGAAATTATCTCATGTGTTTCAAGCAGTTAATGAGGTAGTCCTTACAAAGAGCTATCATTTGGTTGTGAAAAGCAATGAAAAGAATTGATGCCATATATGTGGGTGTGTGCAAACGTGTGTGTGCAAACACTCACACAATATGGAATTAATTACTTGGCATAGTTCTTATGAACTAAATGCATTAAAAATTAAGGATATTTTGCTGTTAAATTATATATATATATATATATATATATATATATATATATATATATATTATAGTAATGTGAAATTCCAGTGTTTTGACTGTGTGTAAACCTAAGACAAGAACTAGAATTTAGTCGGGCAGTGTTGGTGCACGCCTTTAATCCCAGCACTTGGGAGACAGACCCAGGTGGATTTCTGAGTTCGAGACAAGCCTGGTCTACAGAATGAGTACAAGAACAGCCAGGGCTACACAGGGAAACTCTGTCTCGAAAACAAACAAACAAAAAGAACTAGAATTTACAAAATGAATTATAATTATCAATGGAAGGAAGGTTGTGAAACAGCTTGTTTACATATTCTATTTATCCCAAGATGGCAAATAATTTGTGTTAGACAAAATACGAACACACTATAAGAATAACTGCTAGTAAACTATAACAAAAATATTGATTCAACTAGGATGAAGTGCTATCTTAATAATAATACTTTAAATTCATCAATTATATGGCACAGAATTGATTTTTTTCAAGTCCAGTCCATATGTTGTGTATGAACAAGTCACTTTAAATAGATACATATGCATTAAAGGGACCTGCCTGTCTATTAAAATTCTATCTTTGGTAGGCATATACTTCACCTTACCAAAATGGAAAGAACATTATTTCTATTTACCTGGCCTTCATCTAGATCAGTGGTTCTCAACCTTCCTAATGCTGTGACCCTTTCATACAGTTCCTCATGCTGTCTGTAGTGACCCTAACCAAAAGTCATTTTGATGGTACTTTGTATCTATAATTTTGTTATGAGTCAAATGTAAGTCTATATGCAGGATATATGATATAAAACCCCTATCAGGGTCATGATTCACAGATTGAGAATCACTGAACTAGACTCATCAGTTATGAGAAAGGACTTTGAGAAATTCACTTAGCCATACTGGTGTGGTAGCTAGCTTTTTCCTACTATCTTTAATTCCTGCCTCAGAAATCCCCATCAAGGACACAATCGTTTGTCTCTATCTTCAGTCTCTGTCAACTTGGAGGAAAACTGTATTTCACACAAATGGTTTCAATGAACACTCCTACACTTAGATCCTGAGTGTATGTATTTGGTTGTACTGTAGATCAGTGGAGGGTATGCACACTCCACAATGGGAATTCAGTTAAGGGATGAGGTAAGGTGTGATCTGCATGATGCATGTTACACCAGATCTAGTACAAGCTCAGCCACTCCCTGATTTGGGTTAAGGACCAAGTTTGGAGAGAATTCTTTTCAAAGATGAGAAGAACATTTCTCAGAAATTTTCTACATCAACCCCTTCTTCCTCTGGTGTTTTTCTTCTGTTCTTGTTCAAGACACTTTCACTTTCCTCCTTTTCAGCCTTATAGCTGCATAACTGCCTCTCAAGCCAATACAAATTCTCTTTTCTGCCATATTTTCTTCCTGCTACCCCACCTTCTTGTCTTCCTTCTGAGAAATTTATTAAATTACTTCTCATCTTTTTTTTCTCTCTCTTCTCTTGGTACTACTTATCCCAAGAGATCTCTTGAACAGATATCTAATTTCTGATTCCTACCAAGTACTGGTTGAGGGAGGAAAAGCCATCTGAGAAACCAGTTTCTCCCAAATGTATTTCAGAATTGTTCTGGATTATGGTTGCCTTTGTTGACCAGATCAGCATAAGAAACCCAGATGGATGATTACTCAGTCTATCTAGCATCCCTTTACATTTTGTTCTCATCAATACATCTGCCCATTATGGAAAACAGTCAATTTTCAACAAAACCAGTACCCTAAGGATATGAACCTGCACAATACATAGTTAAGTGTGGTTCTCTGCACACGCTAAAATGACTTGTTTCTTGTTTCCAATATTCATTCAATGTACAATTCAGGGACTAAAGGGAAATATAACTGGAGAGAGACATTGGGTTTCACAAAAATTGGTAATGTACTTTATTTGCTTAGTAAACATTGGTAATACAACCTGTCAATGAAGCTCAAAAGAACAAGAGAGGAATCTAGATTGGCCTGGGTTTTAATATGGATTCCGTTTACTAGTTTACTTGGTTAAGTAGTTGTGTGATTTTGTTATTCAGTTGCCTTCTCATAAAAAGAAAGATGTCAAGAAGCATCTCCTGCATGTGAGAGAGGAGAATAATGTTTGATTGATGATATCTAAAACAATTGTCATCACAGGGGAAGTGTTAGATTGTAGACTTAATGTGGAAAGAGTTGTTTGTGTGGCATAAAAGGACAGGATTAAAACTGGACAGTACAGACATAACCACAAAATTCATAAAATTAGTCTTAGTCAGAAACAGTTCAAGACAGCCTACTTTAGATTTTTTTCTAATGAAGGAAGGGAATGATTGTAAGAGGTGGGGGCTGGGGATAGAAATCACTCAAGTAACTAATGGGAAAATTTAGAAAAAATATAGTGACATGTAATTCCTTTTTTTTTTTTATAGAAAATAAAGACCTGGTACATGTAGATGGAAGTTTTGCAACTCTGATATGTCACTACATCTCATATCAATCTCAGGACACATGACCAGAAGCAAAACCTTGGCTGCTTCAACAACAAACACAACTCAGAGCCTTCTGGTCATTTCAGATGGAGGTTTGCATTAGGGCAATTTGAAGCTATCTTTTTATACTCAATACTTATCATTATGAATTTAGAGATGAAGTTACCAGTTAGTACTGGAGGCCTTAAAAGAAGCAAGGCACACTGAAACCACTGAATGATGGTTTTACAGAGGCACAAGACACAGTTAAATTGGAGTTTAAGAATGATGTGGTTAGTCATGAATGCATTTGATTTGTCCCCATTGTGGATTATCCAGCCTATGTGAGAACCTTGCCCTATTCGGATATCATATGGCTAGTATCAATATGGACAAGTGGGAGGTCTCACTCTATAAGAAACTTGTTGTATACGTCCCTTTGTAACACTTATTTAATGAATAACGTTTACATTAATTTCAGTGTATTTTCTATAAGATATATTCATATATATTTAGGTGAATTCTCATTCAATTATTTGTTATTTATTATACTGCTATTTAAATTAGACACATGAATGGGTAAAGAAATAGTGGTATATAGACAATGGAGTTTGATTCGGACAGAAAGAGCAGTATTTTGTCATTTACAAGAAAATACATGGAATTAGGGATAATGATTGCTAAATGTATATGCAGACACGCATATATGCATACATACACATATATGACATGAAGTAGATAAAGGGCATAATTCAAGGATGACAAACAGGAATGGAAATGGAGGAAAACAAAAGGTAATTGCAACTGACTACAGTCAAATCACATGGTATACACAGACAAAATTGTCATTATAAAAAACTATCAGCCAACACAACAAATATACATTCATAAAGTTTTCCAATAAAAATAAGACCCTGTTCAGTGTTCACACACTGTAACACCATAACAATATAACTGTGAACACTTGATGAAACTGAAAGAAATAAGTACATGTCTTTATACAACTCATTCTCTCTTTAAGTATGTACTTAATGACCTTTTATTTTCACATTGGTATGAGGTATTTTTTTCTTTTTTTCTTTTTACAAGAGAGTGATAAAGAAATGGAGAAGAGAAGGAAAAAGGTATAGAGGTGAGTAAAGAAGAGGTATGGAAAAAAGGGAAGGAGAGAGAAGTTGGAAGCCTTTGGTAAGCATGCTATGGAGACACAGGAGCAAAGAGGATAAAGTTTACAAGAAAGAAAGTTCCCCTTTAAAATAATGACATGTTGATGCAGGCCTAAAGATGGTGAGGAAAGGAACCAGGAACATAATTGAGAGGAAATATGCTAAGTAGATTAGAAAAAATTTAAGGAGTTTTTTAGGCAGGAATTTAATTTGCTATACCAACAGGTAACATGGCAAAATAATTGAAAAGTCTGTAGGACAAATTATGGGGGTAAGAGAAGCCAGAGACACAGAGATTTTAACCCAGCAAAAGGACTGATTCTCAATTTTAATTGATTTTCATCAGCCATTTTGGAGGTATATTGTTTTAAAAATCAATCTGAGGTAAAAATAATGACCAGAAGTTTACAGAATATTTATTAGACAGGATCATAGTGGGCTTTAAACTGAATAATCTGATTCATGTTTGTTTCCTTGAAGTGTCTCTTATCATGCACAGAGGAGAACATGACAAGAGAATTTGGGTGACAATAGGAAGTCAGGGTCTATAGAGACATGAGGCAGAGAATGAAGACGATTTGAGTGTTAGAAGAGAAAGGATGAGAAGAACTTAGCTTAGGTTACATCAATGGATTAGGTACAAAACAGGTAAAGACTCAGAGATAACTAAAAGTTCAATATATGGGACTTGGAGAGTTATTAATTGAGAGGAAGCAAGCTCAGCATGATTTGGGAGATAAGAATGTTTTTAGGACATATGAATCACAACACTAAACAACATGATAAGATACCCCCAAAGGTGTAGTAGTGGCATTTATATCTTACAGATAACCAAGAGCTATCTAACTAGAGTTAATGCCTGTTGAATAGGAAGGTATTCATACCCAATGCTGTAATCATAGCTCAATACCCATGTATGGTTACACCATGGAATTGAGAGTAGAATTTACTACTGATATTGTCTGGAAACTAGTATCATCTCTAACTCAGTCCTTAATACAACTTCTTATACTCACAGATGAGTGTAATTAATGTCTTATCAAAGAAGCATATTTTTGCTATAGACAGAAAGCATAACTGCCTGCCACAACTGGTCAAAATGCTAAGACCATGGGAAACCCAGTCCCCATTGATACATCTATCACATTAAAAACTAACCTAAGGCTCACAGAACATCACTGAAGTGGGGACAAGGAAGAAAGGGGAGAGGACTAAATGCCAGTAGATCAGAATCCTGCTGAATAATTGCATCTTTTATACAGAAGTAGGAAGTTGCACTAATTTAACTCAACCATCTGGTTGGCTAAACAAGACTTGAACAATGGCAACACCAGATAACAATCCAACAGGAAAATATCACAATGCTGCACCTCTAGATGAATAGGTGACTAATGACTGCTGAGGGAAGGAAAATCAGTCTTCTTCAGAGATGAACCCCCTAATTGATTATCTAATACCAAGTGGCCAGCTTTTAAAGAATACATACAAACAACACTAAATGGACTCAGAAGGCTCTATATTTCTATGCATGAACATAGTTAGCAATACTAGAAAAAGTACAAGTTTTCAAGGATTACTAATGTTGTTAAAGTGAGATCTAACCAGTAGGCTGAAATAAAATTGAAAATATATACATTTTTCTAATATAATTTTATGTAATCTCCTTGGCTATAACTGGACCTCATGTGGAAAGGGAAATAGATTTCCATTAATAAAATACACCAATCAAGATTTGGAGTCAGTGTGGGCATATTGCAAACTGAAGTCAGTAACAGTAAAGAGAAAGAGGAAATGGATGTTGGAAAGAGAGGTAGTAGGAGTATTTTGATAAGAGAATGATCTAGGATAGCTGTCTTAGTTAGGATTTTACAGCTGTGAATAGACACCATGACCAAGACAACTCTTCTATAAAGGACAATATTTAATTGGGGCTGGCTTACAGGTTCAGGGGTTCAGTCCAGAATCATCAAGGCAGGAGCATGGCAGCATCCATGCAGGTATGGTGCAGGAAGACCTGAGAATTCTATATCTTCATCTGAAGGCTACCAGGAGAATTCTGGCTTCCAGGCCAGGCAGCTGGAAGTCCAGGCCCACAGTGACACACCTATTCCAATGAGACTGCACCTCCAAATAGTGCCACTTCCTGGGATAAGAATATTCAAACCAAGAAAATAGCCCTGCTTTTGGTTTACAGTGAGTGAGGTAACTAAGCATGAGTCAAGTGAAAATAAGACAAACAAGTAGCAGATAGCAAGACATCGAATTGGACACGTACAACATCCAGTAGGCACATTGGAAGGGCAAACAAAAATAACAAACAAAAATGCCAGTCAGGTATGTATAACAGCCAACAGAAATGACCATGGAATTCTGTGAAGCTATCTCATTATAATTCCCTATTGGAAGATTTCCAGACAGAACAGAACTTTAGATAAAATGGATAACTTCCTGATCTTTGTTCTATTCCAAAAAATTTTATACTGTAGTATTAACAATATTAACCTCAGCTGTAAATGGATAACCTTCTTGCAGTTCTCAAGGGTACAACGTTTTAAAGTCCCTAAGCAGTTTTCTGTTCACCCTTTCTATGTCAGAGAGGCAGGAGACAGTCTGCCCCAAGAGAAGGTCTAGGGAGATACTTGAGATGAATATAATTCAGTCTGATAGGCGAGAGCCCATCTTTTGCTGTCAGCTCTCAATAAGCACAAACAATCATGTCAATAATCGAATCTTTAATATACATTAACAATATAACTCATATCACAAGGACCTCTGATGGTCCAGAGATGCAGAACTAATCTGGAAGTTTGTGCAGAGTGGAGGCAGAGGAGGGAATTATGGGGAATGGTGATGTGGAGCACATGAAGGAAGATCCTGAACCTGAACGTGGCCAGGGAGGATCCCCGTCTAAGCATGAGCTTCAAGTTCACCCTCCATTCAGTGTGAAGCTATAAAAAAGAAAAGGAAGAAAAGAGAAGATAGCTCCCACTTATTTGCATTCCCCTTTACCAGATTGTTTAATTGCTTTAATTTCCCCCATATCCCCGAGAGACAACTTAAAATTTTTTCATGTGCTTCCCAATTTAATTTCTACAGAGCGTTCAAACTTCCTCATATTCTTCTCCAACCCATTAGTTTCTTTTGCAGAGGCTGGGAGAAAGCAGCTGTGTCCTACCTTCTAGAATTCCTTTAAATTTATTGATTTTTAATTATTTTATTACTAACTTACACAAGCGGAGTCCAACACTCAGCATTTTGTGCCTCTGGTTAATGCTTGTTACTTGAGATTCTAATTCTTCCTTTAAAATACTTAGCACCAATACTGAAACTCAGAAACTTAAAACAGAAAATGAGTTGAAAAGGGCACAGAATCTGTCATGGATAATATTTGTATCTCTTGATGGAAATGAGTTCCAAACAAAGTAAACAAATTGATACTAAGGTTCAGTGTGCTGCTTCCAACTGCCTTAAAAAATGAGAAAGGCTGTGTCTCTGGCTTGAGTCATGATATGATTGATCACAACACTAAGAACATTACTCCAGTGGCACACAACATTTTCTAAGCAAGTCAGAAGCAAATCCCTAAGACCTGACTTTAATCGTCCTAATCTGAATCAGCTGTTGACACTGCCACCCAATACATCCATTTATGATATAAACAAGTTTATAGGTTTCAAATACAATTTGCTTAGCCAATCACATCTTTGATCAAACAGCTTTCACAGAAGTAATTACTTTTTATGATTAAGTATAAAGAAAATATTATTAATGGGCATAAGCCAAACCTATCATATGGAGATGTAACAAGTATTTTTAATGATCATTTTGGTGCGTTCTTGGATTCAGTAATTTTGCATCGATATTCATAAGGGAAATTGGTCTGAAGTTCTCCTTTGTTGGGTCTTTGCGTGGTTGAGGTATCAGAGTAATTGTGGCTTCGTAGAACAAATTGGATAGTGTTCCTTCTCTTTCTATTTTGTAGAATAGTTTGAAGAGTATTGGTATTAGGTCTTCTTTGAAGGTATGATAGAAATCTGCACTAAACCCATGTGGTCCTGGACTGTTTTTGGTTGGGAGACTTTTAATAACTGCCTCTACTTCCTTAGGGGTTATGGGACAGTTTAGATGGTTTATCTGATCCTGATTTAGCTTTGGTACCTTGTATCTGTCTAGAAAATTGTCCATTTCATCCAGATTTTCCATTTTTGTTGAGCATAGACTTTTGTAGTAGGATCTTATGATTTTTTGAACTTCCTCAGTTTTTGTTGTTATATCTCCCTTTTCATTTCTGATTTTGTTAATTTGGATACTGTCTTTTTGCCCTCTGGTTAGTCTGGCTAAGGGTATATCTATCTTGTTGATTTTCTCAAAGAACCAGCTCCTGGTTTGATTGATTATTTGTATAGTTCTTTTTGTTTCTACTTGGTTGATTTCAGTCCTGAGTTTGACTATTTCCTGCTGTCTACTCCTCTTGGGTGAATTTGCTTCTTTTTGTTCTAGAGCTTCCAGATGTGCTGTTAAGTTGGTAGTGTATACTCTCTCCAGTTTCTTTTTGGAGGCATTGAGAAAGATGCTTTCATTGTGTCCCATGAGTTTGGGTACGTTGTGGCTTCATTTTCATTAAACTCTAGAAAGTCTTTAATTTCTTTCTTCATCCTTGACCCAATTATCATCGAGTAGGGTGTTGTTCAACTTCTGTGTGTATTTGGATATTCTGTTGTTTTTGTTGCTATTGAAGACCAGCCTTACTCCTTGGTGATCTTATAGGATGAATGGGATTACTTCAATCTTCTTGTATCTGTTGAGGCCTGTTTTGTGACTGATTATACATACATACATATATATATATATATATATATATATATATGATGAATATAGATATCTGTTAAATCCAGTTGGTCCATAACTTCTGTTAGTTTCACTGTGTCTCTGTTTTGTTTGTGTTTCCATGATCTGTCCATTGATGAGAGTGAGGTATTGAAGTCTCCCACTATTATTGTGTGAGGTGTAATGTGTGCTTTGAGCTTTACTAAAGTTTCTTTTATGAATGGGGTGCTCTTGGATTAGGAGCATAGATGTTCAGAATTGAGAGTTCTTGGTAGATTTTTCCTTTGATGAGTATGAAGTGTGCTTCCTTATCCTTTTTTGATAACTTTTGGTTAAAAGTTGATTTTATTTGATATTAGAATGGCTACTTCAGCTTGTTTCTTGAAACCATTTGCTTGTAAAGTTGTTTTCTAGCCATTTACTCAGAGGTAGTATCAAGATATTCCATGACAAACCAAATTTACACAATATCTGCCCTATAGTGGATAATAGATAGAAAATGCCAACACAAAAATGGAAACTTCACCTTAGAAAAAGCAAGAAAGTAATCTTTCAACAAACCCAAATGAAGATAGCCACACAAACATAAAAATAACATCAAAATAATAGGAAGTAACAATCACTACTCCTGAATATCTCTTAACATCAATGGACTCAATTCCCCAGTAAAATGACACAGACTAACAGACTGGATACATAAACAGGACACTGCACCCTTATTCCTGCACCCTTATCAGATATGGAAGGAGGCAGGAGAGAAGACCAGAGGGGCAGGAGAAACTGGAAGCCAGAAACTGGAAGCAACCCAGATGTCCCTCAACTGAGGAATGGATTCAGAAAATATGGTTTATTTACAGAATTCAACACTATTTAGCTATTAAAAATAAGGACATCATGAATTTTGCAGGCAAATGGAACTAGAAATTAACATCCTGAGTGAGGTAACCAAAAGAACATGCATGGTATATACTCACTGATAAATGGATCATGGTCTAAAGTACAGAATACCCATGATATATCTCACAGACCCTAAGAAGTTAAATAGGAAAGAAGGTCCAAGTGATGATGCTTAAATCATCATGGAGGCAGAGGGAGAGAGTGTTCTGGGTGGGAGAGTTGAGGGAGAGGGGAAAAGTGGCAGGTTCAGGTATGGAAGGAGACAGGAGAGAGGGCCAGAGGGGCAGGAGAATGAATGAAAGTATGCAGCTAAGGGGTAGGAGGTAGAAGAAAATCTCTAGGAAGTCCCAGAGACCTAGGATGATGGAGGCTCCCAGGATTCAATGTGGGTGACCTTAGCCAAAATGCCCAACAACACAGATATGGAACCTGAAGAGACCACCTACAGTAGTCAGAAAGAACCCCCAGTGAAGGGATGGGGACATCATCCCAACTATAAAACATTCTATCCAAAATTGCTCCTGTCTAAAAGAAATTCAGAGACAAAGATGGAGCAGAGTCTGAAGCAATGGCTGCTGAGTGACTGGTCCAACTTGGGATCTATCCCCTCGGTTGGCACCAACCCCTGACACTATTAGTGATGCTATATTGTGCTTGCTGACAAGAGCCTAGCATGACTGTCACCCGGAAAGCTGTACCAGCGGCAGACAGAGACAGATGCAGATATTCATACCTAAGCATTGACAGAGGTCAGGATTCCTTACTAGAGTTAGGGGAAGGATTGTAGGAATTGAAGGGGATGGGGACCTTATAGGAAGACCAACAGTGTCAACTACCAGGGACCCCTGGGAGTTCCAAAGAGCATACACAGGCTGGTCTGAGACCCCTTGCACATATGTAGAAGAGGGCTGCCTTGCTTGGCCTCAGTGGGAGAGGATGTCTCTAATCCTATAAAGGTGTGATGCCCCAGAGTTTGGGGGAAACTAGGGGGCACCCTCTCAGAGGCAAAGGGGAAGGAGGATGGGGGAAAGAACTCTGTGAGGGGGGACTGGGAGGATGACAACATTTTGTATGTAAATTATTAAAACAATTAATAAAAATAAAAGAAACTTTTGCCTTTTGTATTGGATTTTCAAATTTTTAAAATGTGAAATAGAATTATATTGCTTTAATAGTCTCAAGTTTTTCATATATGTGTATATGCACATGTGCATGTATACACACACACACACACACACACACACACACACATACACAGATTTTCAAGGCTGACCATATAGTATTGGACAGCCAGTAAGGGGACTCATTCAAAAGAGAGGCTAATTCTTCTCCCAGCAGTCATTCATTGCATAATTCCTTTTCTACAGGTGGGACTCTGCAAAATTACCTCCATTCCATATTAACATGAGAACTGATACTACCATTGTTCCAGTTTTGTATATGCAACCATTTCTAGGATGTATTGTTTCACAGTATACTTCTTCACAATACATATTATTGTGCCTTGGTTGCCTCTCAGGGGTTGAGGGTGGACTTGTATTTGTAGAGATATCACATACCTAGCACATAGAACTCAGATTATTTGAGCTGGATATGACCTATAAACCTCTTTTCCATGGTTTCAGAAAATATTGTGCCAACTGTGAAGGGAGGGATGAAACTGAACATTTTACCCACGTGTAGTATCTATAAGCCATGACAGTTAATACCAGCAAGTCAAGGTCTGCATAAAGGTAATTCATAGCAACCAGTAACTCCTTACTTGAATATATGGCCCACTCAGCATTAGGGGAATTATGTATGGTACTGGAAACCCAGCCAGCTTCCCGGGGCTTGTGAGGCCACGGGTATTATAATAGAATTTATTACTGTCACTTTGCAAGATCAGAATAATTCCTTACTACATGCTACATCTTATCCTTAAAATCCACAGATAAGAGTAGCGGTCACTCTTGCTTTATTCTGATCTTGCAAAGTGACTTTTATTAAGAGTGGGAATTTTTATTGCGTGGATGAACAACAATGCTTCCAGAAGATAAGACTCATTAAATTCAAATTGGAGTAGAAAGTCTAGGATACCTCCCTATAATTTAGTGGTCATGGAAGCTCCAGAGGTCTCCAAGACAACTCCAAAAAGGGCACTTGCCTTTGCTCCTTCACTTTGATTTCTCAGCATTTGGATCACTCTTTTCTTTTCTTTTCTTTTCTTTTCTTTTCTTTTCTTTTCTTTTCTTTTCTTTTCTTTTCTTTTCTTTTCTTTTCTTTTCTTCTCTTCTCTTCTCTTCTCTTCTCTTTTCTTTTCTTTTCTTTTTTCTTTTTGAGATAGAGTCCCACATAGCCTAGGCAGTATTGGAACTCAATATGTAACATTACCTTAAACTTCACTACCTCCCTTTAAGGCAAAATCACAAGAACATAGCTAGACACAATCCAGATAGATACCAACAGAAAGTGGCAAACCTGGTTTTGACTGACTGATCTACGTAAGAGCTTCTGTGACTGCGGCTCATGAAATACCATTAAAGAGGAGGTAGAAAGATGGTAAGTGACAGAATTTGTCTTTTGTAAAAAGCAAAGTGAATGTCTAATAAAAAAAACTTGTATGTTTTAAGGAATCAAAATTCTAATGAATCAGTGCTTTTGACAAGTTACTTTTGCTCATTTCCAATTATCATATACAAATGAACACAATATGTAAATTAAATGATTTCAGGTATAAAGAAATGTCTCTAAATCCAAGCAGACAGATTAGGTTCCCAAAGGTTAAAGGAATATTTTTGTCAGTAATCCCCATATGACAGACCAGTGTCATGAAAATGCTGAAAGTTAATCATGAAAACTCCAAACCTAGTATATTGTTTCTTCTAGGATACTGTGCTTAAATGAGAAAACATGATTAAGATTCAATGTACTGCATCTACTATAGCAAACACATGTGCTGGTCTATCCTTTCAAACTGGAATTAAACAAACAATCTCACTGCAACAATAAGTAAAACATAAAAGCAACGGAAGATGTTAGCTCTTCTTTCAAAGACTACATTCAAAGATGAAGAACCCTGACTTGGGTACTTTCATGTAAAAAAAGAAAGCAAAGCCCTTTGTCAATATTGCAAGAAT
>JADRCC010573886.1:0-20066 GCA_019843855.1 Hylomyscus alleni | reverse complement strand
CTCTCTCTCTCTCTCTCTCTCTCTCTCTCTCTCTCTCTCTGAAAAGACAACAAACACTGGAAAAACATGGAGTCCTAATTGTGTTAGCTGTCTACTCCTGAATTCAGGGTTAGGGTTGAGGTATGGGTATGGGTAGGGGTAGGGTTAGGGTTAGGGTTAGGGTTAGGGTTAGGGTTAGGGTTAGGGTTAGGGTTAGGGTCAGGGTTAGGGTCAGGGTCAGTGTTAGGTTTTGCTCTGGAGCGTAGTTGGTAAATCCAATATCATTCCACTGAAATCTAATTTTCCCCAGTTACCGAGTTTGAGCAGCACGATTTATTGAATTTGTCTTTTCTCCACTGCACATTTATTCTTCTCTGTAAAAAATCAGGCCTTTATGAACCTGAGATATGTCCCTTCTATCCCTAGTATCCCTTGGACTTTTATTAGAAGTGATGTTAGATTTTGTTGAAGGCTTTTCTTAATATAATGAAATAACTATGTGATTTCTGTCTAATGTGGTAGATTTTGTTTATCTATTTACATATTAGGAATCATTCTTGCATTTCTGAAATAGAGCCAACTTATCATGGTGGACATTCTTTTTTCTATGTTCTTAAATTATATTGAAAAATATTTCATTGAGAAGGGCCCCATCTATGTTCATAACATACATTAATTTTTAGTTTTTCTTCCTTTCTTCCTTTCCTCCTTTTTTCCTTTCTTCTTCTTCTTCTTTTTTATTTGAGTCTTTGTGTGCTTCCACTTTTAGCATAATGGTAGCCTTCTAAAATAAATTTCCAAGTAAACCTCTAATTTTCTATTCAGCAGAATAATTTGAAGAATATTGGCATTAGTTCTTTTTTTGAAGGATAGACAGAATTCTGTCTTGAATCCATGTGCCTTGAGATTGTTTTTCTAGTTTAGAGGGGTTTTTTCCTGCTTTTATTTCACTAGGGGTCAGGGGTTTACTTCAATTATTTATTTCATTTTGATTAAATTTTGGTAGAGCATAGAGATTAAGAAATCCATTCATTTGTCTTAGGTCTTATAGGGTGTTATAATACAGATTTTCAAAGCATGTCCTTATAATTCTGTGAATTCTTCAATATTTGTCACCTCATGTTTAATCTCTAAGTTTGGATCATTTCTTTCCCTCTTTAGTTAATTTGGTCAAAGTTTTGTTTATTTTATTTTTATTTAAAAAAAAATAGCTATTTTCCTGACTCTGTCTTTTTGCTTCTTCTTTCTTCTGATGATCTCTGTAGTTCCAAGGGCTCAATATGTAATCTTCCATACAGTGGTCTCTAGATTTGTATGTTGATGTCCTTTGCCATCATAGTTCTTGCTTGACGACTGGAAGCTGTTTTGAACCTGTTGAATTAAAGATGATCTTTACCTGAAAAAAAAAATAGCTGTTTATTTTATTGATTTTTTTTTATATATTGTTGTTTCTACTTTAAGCCCTGATTTTAATTATTTCTTCCTATCAATTGTTTGTAGGTACTGTTTCCTCTTGTGGTGTATGTTTGTTTTGCTTTCAAGTATATCATTAAGTTATTGATCTACGGTATCTCTAGCTTCTGGTATAGGCACTTAATGTTAGTAAATTTGTCTCTGAGCACAATCTTCATTATGTCTCACAGGATTTAGTATGCTGTGTTTTCAGTTTCATTTCATTCTAAAAGGTTTTTCATTTCCTTCTTCATTTCTGCCTCAAGACAATTTTTATTCAATATTGACTTATTTGTGTACTTTCTCCCATTTCTATTGTTGATATCTACCGTTAATCCACGGCGGTCAGGTAGGATAGAATGTGTTATTTCAATTTGTCTGTATTTGTCACAAATTGCTTTGTGTCCTTATATATGATCAACTCTGAGGAGAGTTCCATGGGCTGCTGAGAAGAATTCTTACATTTCAATGTTTGGGTAAAATGTTATGTAGATATCTGTTTAGGTTCAGTTAATTTATGTCATTTAATTTCAACATTTCTCCACTTAGGTTTTGTCTGGATGATCTGTCTATTGGTGAAATTGTGGTATTAATGTTACCAACTCTCACTGTGTTAGAGTTAATACTTGAATTTAGATGCAGTAGTGTTTCTTTTATGAAATTTTATGTCTTTGCATTTGATGCATAAGTATATAGAATTATGATATCCTTTGACTGTGTCTTTCCCATAATGATTATGGAGTGATCTCCCATATTTTTTTCTGATTAGTTTTGGTTTTAAGTCTATTTTGACAGATATTCCTGTTGTAGAAATTATTTAATCACACTTCCGGGTTTCTACCTCACCATTTAGTTCCCAGATAAAAGACACGCACAATCTTTATATTTACAATAAGTATTAAACAACACAAGGGCTGGGCAGATACCTAGCCTCTGTGCTATCACAAGAAATGTTTACTGATTACTACTTACTCTGTTCCATCTGGGCTGCTCTTAAGGCCAGCTGGCCAGCCCTCAGGGACATGTTTTCTTAACTCCTAACCCATAATGGCTTCTCTTTCCTATTCCTGCCCCTTCTTCTTCTCCTCATGGTTTTACTCCGACCCCAAACCTGGGAAACCTAAACCCCAACTATGCCTCTTCTGCCCAGCTATTAGCTGTTGGCATCTTTATTTACCAGTAAGAAATAACTTGGGGCAGGGTCACTTAGGTCTATGTGCAGACTCCAGGGCCTGGAGGCCCAATATTAGCATTAGAATACAAGAAGCATCAGGTCACCCCACTACATTTCCCCCCTTTTGTCCAATTAAAAGGGCTCTTTTTCTTATAGTAACATAATACATAGTAAGAACTATTTTGAAAAAAATTATAAAATTATTAGTATGAATTACATGTAAAAGTTCAATCTGTATTTTGTAACTTAGATGAGGTACTTTATTATCTATTCTATATCAATGACTTTACAATTCTGTACTTAAATTGTTTTCTATTTTCACTTGTATTACCATCCTAAAATCATTTTTTAGACCTAGAACATATTAAATCCTAAACAACTTAAGTTTCATTGTGAGACTATAACTATTTAGTTTTCAATCCTGTCAAAGTTGAGAAGGAATAAATATTTGAGTATGCAGGAAGCTTCCAAAATTTAAACAATTGGCAAAAACAACTGACTGCTTAAACAGTCCCCAACATGCCTTATAATGTTGGAGCATCTATCTTCAGCCTTCAGGCCAAGAACATCTGACAGACCTTAAATGAAGCAGGAATTATAAAGGACTAACATATCCTATATTGGCAGAGCTTAGCAATTGACTATTCTGTGTCCAGTTTTCCTTTTTGGAAAGTATTCTGCCTGCAGATAAAATTAGGGCATTTCTTGTACTGTGGTGAGCTTGCCACAACTAAAGCAACTCCATGTGAAGGTATTGATGCTCATTATCTTCTTTGAAGTGGATGGGGATATTGTCAGGAACATGACATGTTTTATAGTCAAAAGATATTTTAATAATGAAATAACTTTAAATGCCATATTCTGTGGATCTCTGATGCTTTTCCAAGACCATCTATCTACATATAGCATAACCAAATTGTTAAACATTGATTTTATATATATACTTACTATTTGAATAACCTTGAAAACATTTTATTGTAATTAATTAAATTGTATGACCATAAGTTTGACTATCTAATTATTAATTTACATTACTTAATTATTCTAAAAGGTTGTAATAGTAGCTATTAAAAGGACTGGACCTCATACATAAACATAGCAAAAGCAATATACAGCAAACCAGTAGCCAACATCAAACTGAATGGAGAGAAACTTGAAGCGATACCACTAAAATCAGGGATAAGACATTCTCTCCCTATCTATTCAACATAATACTTGAAGTTCTAGCCAGAGCAATTATACAATAAAAGACAATAAAAGGAGGTCAAAGGGATACGAATTGGAAAGAAAGAAGTCAAAATATCAATATTTGCAGATGATATAATCTTATACTTAAGTGACACCAAAATTTCCACCAGAACTCCTAAAGCTGATAAACAACTTCAGAAAAGTGACTGGATATAAAATTAACTCAACCAAATTAGTAGCCTTCCTCTACTCAAAGGATAAACAGAATGAGAAAGAAATTAGGGAAATGATACCTTTCACAATAGTCACAAATAATATTACACACCTTGATGTGACTCTAACTAAGCAAGTGAAAGATTTGTATGACAAGAACTTCAAGTCTCTGAAGAAAGAAATTGAAGAAGATCTCAGAAGATGCAAAGATCCCCCATGCTCATGCATTGGTAGGATTAGTAGAGTAAAAATGGCCATCTTGCCAAAAACAATCTACAGATTCAATGCAATCACCACCAAAATTCCAAATCAGCAGATGTCACTGCCACTTTTTGCTGGTCAACCTCATCGTGTTCTTCCACATCATGGCTGATGACAAGCCCTTGGACCGCATCTCCTTTGAGCTGTTTGCAGACAAAGTTCCAAAGACAGCAGAAAGCTTTCATGCTCTGAGAACGGGAGAGAAAGGATTTGACTATAATGGTTCCTCCTTTCACAAAATTATTCCAGGATTCATATGCCAGGGTGGTGACTTCACACACCATAATGGCACTGGTGACAGTTCTATTTATGGAGAGAAGTTTGAGGATGAGAACTTGATCTTGAAGCATACAAGTCCTGGCATCTTGTCCATGGCAAATGCTGGACCAAACACAAATGGTTCCCAGTTTTTTATCTGCACTGCCAAGACTGAATGGCTGGATGGCAAGCACATGGTCTTTGGGAAGGTGAAAGAAGACATGAACATTGTGGAATCCATGGAGCATTTTGGGTCTAGCAATTGCAAGATCAGCAAGAAGATCGCCATTTCTGACTCTGGACAACTCTAATTTCTTTTGACTTTGAGGCACCATTTATCCCATCAAACCACTCTTTCTGTAACTCAGGAGAGCACCCTATCCCATCTGCTCACAATACCCTGTAATCTCTGCTCTCACTGAAGTTCTTTGGGTTCCATATTTTCCTCATTCCCCTTCAAGTCTAGCTGGATTGCAAAGTTAAGTATATGATTATGAATAAAAAAATAAATAAGAAAAAATTCCAGATCAGTTATTCACAGAGTTAGAAAGAGAAATTTGTAAATTCACTTGGAATAACAAAAACTATTCTCAACAATATAGGAACTTCTGGGGGAATCACCATCCCTGACCTCAAGCTGTATTGCAGAGCAATAGTGATAAAAAAAAAACTGCATAGTATTGGTACAGAGACAGGCAGGAAGATCAGTGGAATAGAATTGAAGACCCAGAAATGAACCCACACACATATGGTCACTTGATCTTTGACAAAAGAGATAAAACCATCCAGTGGAAAAAAGACAGCATTTTTAACAAATGGTTCTGATTCAACTGGTGGTCAGCATATAGAAAAATTCAAACTGACCCATTCTTATCTCCTTGTAGAAAGCTCAAGTCCAAGTGGATCAAGGACTTCCACATAAAACCAGATACACTGAAACTTATAGAGGAGAAAGTGGGGAAGATCCTTGAACACATGGGCACAGGGGGAAAATTCTTGAACAGAACATCAGTGGCTTATGTTGTAAGATCAGGAATTGACAAATGGTACCTCAAAAAATTGCAAAGCTTCTGTAAGGCAAAGGATACTGTCAATAACAAAATGGCAACCAACAGATTGGGAAAAGATCTTTACCAATCCTATATCCAATAGAGGCTAATATCCAATATATACAAAGAACTCAAGAAGTTAGACTCCAGAGAACCAAATAACTCTATTAAAAATGGGGTACAGAGCTAAACAAAAAATTCTCAACTGAGGAATACCGAATGGCTGAGAAGCACCTAAAGATATGTTCAACATCCTTAGTCATCAGGAAAATGAAAATCAAAACAACCCTGAGATTCGACCTCACACCAGTCAGAATGACTAAAATCAAAAACCCAGGAGACAGCAGATGCTGGTGAGGGTGTGGAGAAAAAGGAACACTCCTCCATTGTTGGTGGGATTGCAAGCTTGTACAACCACTCTAGAAATCAATTTGGTGATTCCTCAGAAAATTGGACCCAGCTATACCACTCCTGGGCATATACCTAGAAGATGCTCCACTATGTTCATAGCAGCCTTATTTATAATAACCAGGAGCTGGAAAGAACTCAGATGTCACTCAACAGAGGAATGGATACAGAAAATGTGGTACATTTACACAATAGAGTACTACTCGGCTATTAAAAACAATGAATTCATGAAATTCATAGGCAAATGGATGGAACTAGAAAATATTATCCTAACTGAGGTAACCCAATCACAAAAGAACACACATGGTATGCACTCACTGACAAATGGATATTAGCCAAAAACTCCAAATAACGATACAGTTCACAGACCACATGAAGCTCAATAAGAAGACCAAAGTGTGGGTGCTTCGGTCCTTGCTAATGAAGTCATGGTTATGGGAGGAGACTCTACAGCCACTAACTTACTAAGTCAGCACAATCTCTAATGATAATCTATAAACATTTGTCTTTATACTGACAGACAAGTGTAGTGTTCTCTTGCAGCCTTTAATACCCTTTCCCTGTTCTATAAATTAGTGTTTGTATCATTATGCATCACAGGGAGTTTCTTTTATGGACCTGTCTTGTTCATGTTCTGTGTGCATTTTGCTTATCTTTCTTTAAATTTTAGAAATTTTCTTCTATAACTTTGTCAAAATATTTTTGTGCCTTTGACCTGGGTTTCTTCTTTTTCCTTTATATCTATTATCTTTAAGTTTGGTCTTTTCTCAGTGTCCCAGAATTCCTGGATGTTTTAGGTTAAATTTTTTTTAAATTTAACATTTTCTTTAACTGAGTCATCCATTTCTTCTACCTTGTTTTCAAGATTTGATTTATTATTTTCTCTTCGTGCAGTCTGCTTGCCTTCCAAAGCTTCTCATTTTGAGTTTTGTTTCTATTTGATTTTAGCAATGCTAATTCTTTTTAAATTCCATCTTGAATTGTTATCATTCAACTGTACTTTCATGGTTTTCATTGGGGCATTTATATACAAAGTCTTTAAAATCCTTAAATATACTCAAAATTGCTAAGTGTTTTATGCCTTGGCTAAATTGCTTTCCTCAGCAAATATTAAAATAGGGCTTTAGTGTCTGGAGGAGGCGTATCATCTTTGTTGTTCATGATAGTGTTTTTGTGATGGGACCTAGGCATTTGGAATGACACTGTGGTGTTTATTAGTGAAAATGTCTGGTCTCTCCTTTGTTGGGTGTGTGCTTGATTCTTTGGTTGCTGCTAACCCAATCTGTCTGTTGTGGACCAACTGAGTGATGGCTATTTCTCAGTCTTGGGGCCATACTAGGTTCCTGAATTTAAACTCTTGGTCACAATCTGAAATTTTGTGTGAACTCTGCATTTCAATTTCATACAGTCCTAGATTGGTGTATTGGGTAGGGTGGGTCAAAAATTTAGACTGACACTGCAGAACCTCTTAAGTAGGGTTCAGAGTCTGACTTCATGGACAGCTACAGAGACAGAATTATGGGTAGCCTGTGGTCCACGCCACGCGTAGTAGCCAGTACCATGGAATGACTTTGGGCTGGCAAGACATGATAGGGCAAGTCTAGGGGTACCCTAGTAGGACAAAACAGAGGAAACAAAGGAGAGCACAAGTGTAGTAAATGTTGGGTCCCTTGAAAAGAGTATGTCTGGGGCCAGCAGAGATCACAAAGGAATGGAGATGGCTGAGGGGTGGGATGGGGCTCAAGAGGGCATATGTGGCAATAAGTCAGGAAGTAGAGATAGAACTCTACTGAATTTCTTATTAGTATTGAAGGGAACAGAATAATACCTATCTCCCCTTCTTAGTCTTCTCTACACCCCTCCGCTTTTATCACTGCCTGAACTGAGACCAATGTTCTTACCTGCTGCCCAGTTATAAGCAAAGATTATATAAGGTACAGACTGGAAATGTCCTATGTCTAGCATCTTTGTAGTTTACATCTTAAATTCCCATTTCTGTTATTCTGAAATGTTTGCTACTCTGAAATATATAGATGATCCTTGACTTACAGTGGATAGCCATTGTAAGCTGAAGTTCTCTTTGGTCAATATACATAGCCTACCAGCAAGCATATATTGTAGCAACACTGTCCATAGTACAGCATGGGTTGTATGTGGATGATTAGGGGGTGTGGTAGGGGGTTTTATTCACTGCCCAGTATCACAAGAATAACATACTTCATATAACCATCCCAGGAAAGTATGAAAATTCAAATCATGAAGTATGGTTTCTACTGAATGTATATCACTTTCATACATCACGAAGTCAAAAGCTTGTAAGTCATCAGATGGGGACCATCTGTCCTGAAAACTAAAATAAAAATATCATTCAAGGTGTGCATAAACATTTTTCTCCCAGATTTGGTTATTTATACTATATGCTAAGGAACTACTAAGTACTCATGCTGACTGCTACATCAGCCATGAATTAGAAAAAAAAAATTACCTGTGTAAATAGAAATTGAGAATTCCATATATGAATTATCTAAATATGCTGGCAATTAAAATGAATATGATAAGCATTATTAAATCTTTAAATGCAGAATAAACTGTCTCTGCTGGATAAAGAATAGCAAGGGTCGCTCAGTATTGGAACTGTGCCTTGGAGATAGCATAGCAATCACATGAAATTTCATACATGCAATTAGCTTGTACAATGAGATCTGCCAGGCTCTGTTTCTTAAAAAGCTACACATTTATGGAAGTCTAAAAAATAACCTACTCCTTAAGGCTGCACTAGCTAATGAGTGGATTGGAAAAGAGACTTTAAGGATTCAGTAAACTCAATAAACTCCTAAGGCATCAGCCTACATTTATTATGTTAAAGAGATGAGTCTACTGTCCTTCATGGCAAGATAAGAAATACTGGGCAGAAAGATCTATTATGTAGGATGCTGTCCAAGGAGTTAGATGACATCCTATTCCCAGAACTACAACAAATGTGCCTTCTGGCCTTGAGCAAGTCCCTTAACTTCCTCTTCCTTTAATACTCTCTGCTATTCCATCATTTATGCTATCTTTTTAAAAACCACACTATCACTTTCTAATTAAAATGAAAAATACACACTTAATTGTTTTATACACCAATTCAGATTTGGCACTAGTCAGGTTACTGCTGCAATCAATGTGGATTCCAAAACCTTGTGATGAGATGCTTTGAAAAAATTGATCTTCAAACGACAAATTTTGATATGTCATGCTTTCATTAGCCATAGTCTTTAAAGTCAGGAAAATGAGAGGGAAAGCAGAAATTTAGGATTAAGGAGAGTTGGATGCAAAGAAAGACACGTATAAATGAAGAACAGAAGGAAGGAGTGACGTCAATTCTGGCTTCAGGATGAGCCAGGAGAAAAGAGACCATCAATGGTGGCAGTGACGGCAATGTGTCATAAGCCTTCTCAGACCTGTGGGGGTATTCTGGAGTTGAAATGACACATCTGCATTTTCCCACTTTCAGCTAAGGTATCCTGGGACTATAGAGGGAAATCATATCTGTTGTAAATATTTTTATTCCAAAGGGTTTCTTTACCACAGGCATATACAGGTAGATAATTCATTCCCATTCCTGGTTTCAGCTATAATTACAGAAATACTTAAAAGTTCTGAATGACAAACCTAGTTTCTTGTTCTTCTAGAGACCTTCCGGGGCTAAGATGAAGTCTCTTTAAATAGACTTAAGAAAAGAGGCTGCCATTATAGTCCCTCCTGACCCATATGTCTGTCGTCTTACCTGATGAAGCAGAAGGTAACTACGAACTCTTTTGGTAGCTATGAATATATTTCAGATGGGTGGTTCTATATCCAATCTGCACAGCTCCCCAGCTGGCTCCCTAGCCACCCTCTCTACTTACCATGCTTCTGGAAAGGCTCCTATTGAGCTTGTTGTTAACGTTTAGCTGCCGATTCGGATGGCAAATTATCTTGGAGCAAACCTTTCTCTATAAGGAGCTCAGAATAACCTATGATTGTAATTAGAAAGAAGATCTTCATTTAGCTCTGCTAGAGAAGTAGTGGTGTTGGCAAAATGTATATCCAAGCATGCAAGGTTACATTGGTGTCCTGTGTCATTGTACAGCTTCTAGAAGAGAGGGCATCTAGGGGCAGAGTGGATAAAGAAATGGGACTTTCACCTGCATGCCAAGAACACATGCCAAAGGCATGTTAATGTACACGAATAAGTATTTTTGGAAGATAAGAATGTGTGTGTGTGTGTGTGTGTGTGTGTTTACATTCATGAAGTTGTCTGCAGAGGCTCGAAGACTGTTGGATCCTTTGGAGCCTGAGTTGCAGATAGGTGTAAGTTATCCAATGCAGGTGCTGAAAACCAATCTTGAATCCTCAAGAAAAACACAAAATGTTCTTAACTGCTAAGCCATTGCTCCATGCACAGAAGATACCGTTTTTTTAAGCTATAAATAAAAAGTAGATCAGATGACAACAGTGTAAGTAAAAAGTCCCAGCCCTTGGGACTGAAAGGACCAATGGGAAGGAGACAG
This sequence comes from Hylomyscus alleni, assembly GCA_019843855.1. Classification (NCBI taxonomy): domain Eukaryota; kingdom Metazoa; phylum Chordata; class Mammalia; order Rodentia; family Muridae; genus Hylomyscus; species Hylomyscus alleni. The sequence goes on along the minus strand of JADRCC010573886.1, from coordinate 9,549 downwards.
GTGATCATACTGATTGACATCTAGCATTTCTGACTCACTGAAGTCTTGCTGCCTCATAGGTGCAAAGTTTCAAAGGCCTAGACAAATGGATTTTGCTAAGTTTACTTCACATTCTGCTGCCATCCTTGGCTTCTCACTGACATGCTAGACAAGTCAGCCTGCAAGGAAAACAAGAATATCCCCCGCAAACATTTGCTATACGTTGTGTGACTGTCTATGTTTTAAAGAATAGCGAGCACACGGAGTGGAGTTACTGCCTCCATTTACAAAAGGAATACAATTGTTATTATGTGGATAAGGAGATTCTGTGTGCTTGCTGCCGAGATGTGGAGACTGGTATTGAATACTGCCTAAAATAATATGGAGGAGTAAGCATTAGTGTAAGAAAACAACAGCATAGAAGCCTAGAGAAAAATAAAAACCTGCAGTTACCAGTGTTCCCACATTTTACAAGTAAGGCACACCAGGGCTCATAGCTCCCACTGGCCTGTCTGGTTGCCTGCTTCCCTCCCTCCCTCCCTCCCTCCCTCCCTTCCTTTCTTTCATCTGTTAATTTATTTACTTATTCACTTTACTCCCTAATAGCAGACCCCCCTCCCTCCTTCCCTCCTATCCCCACCTTTACAAATCTCTTCCCCCACCCCCATAACCTCCTCCACTTTTCATCAGAGAGGGGGAAGCCCCCCTTGGGTACCACCCTGCCCTGGGACACCAAGTCTAAGTAGGACTGAGCACATCTTCTCCCACTGAGGCCCAGTCAGGCAGTCCAGCTAGGGGAAGGAGATCCAATGGCAGGCAACAAAGCCAAAACCAACTCCAGTTTCAATTGTTAGGGGACCTACATTGAAGACCAAGCTACACATCTGTTACATATGTGTAGGAGACTGAGGTCCAGTCCCTGCATGCATGCTCTTTAGTTGGCTATTCAGTCTTTGAGCCCCCATGGGCCCAGGTTACTTGTGCTGTTTTTGATCTCTCAGGTTCCGTCCATCTTATTCCCCACTCTTCCACAAGACTTCCCAAGACCTCCTCCTAGTGTTTGACTGTGAGTCTCTGCATGTTTCCATCTGCTGCTGAATGAACCCTCTCAGGAGGCAAATGCAGCAGAGTACATCTTGTCCATCATTAAGAGTATCAGGGGTTGACTACAAGAGGCTACTTTGTTTCCAGAGCTAGTCAGTACATTTAGCACAGAAGAAACACTTTGAGTAAACTGCTCTCGAAGAAATGTGGAGGGTCCTGTTAGAAAAGAGTAGCCTCAGAGTCTTGTTCTCCCATCCCTGCCCAACGCTAGCACATTCTTATTTCCATGGGTTCAGCAGGTAAGGGCAGAACAAAGGAACAGGATTGATTAAAAATTTCCTAGTACAACTGTCATCTGGCTTCTAGCTTCTTATTTATAGTTAGGGTTCTTAAGAGAGTAGTTAATTAAAGATAATGCATTATGTTGCTCTTTGTAAGTTTCAAAGTGTTTCCATGGGTGTTCTCTCTTATATTAGATTGTATTTCAGTCCCGTAGCATTTGTCCGTTCAGTTCAATCTGCATCATTCTGAATGGTAGGTAAACTGTACAGGCTTGAGAGATGTGAGAATCAGTCCTTTGGCCACATTTGGATACTTCTGCATGCTGAAGACACATGTATACAATTGATTAGCACACCCACCCCCATTCTATTGGGCTATTTGTTACAAGCCTCAGTCTAACCCTTAGGAAGTGGAAGCTATGTTCAACGTTTTCAGTCTGGCAAGTTTCCTAGATCCTTTATACCGCCGTTATTTACTAGCGTCTGCCACTAGAGTAGGCAGCTTTGCAAGGAAAGATGCTGTAGTCACCTCTCTGTTTCCTCTATTCCTACCTGCTTTTCTAGAAATGCAGTTATTCATTCTCTCATATCTGTGTTGATAAGCATATATATAAAATACACTTATACTCTTTTTTTAGCATCTGTCTTAATTAGGATTTTATTGTTTTGAAGAGATACCATGACCACAGCAACTCTTGTAAAGGAAAACATTTAATTGGATCTGGTTTACATTTTGATGAGTTAGTCCATTATCATCATGCTGGGAAGCCTGGTGGCTTATAGGCAGACATGGTGCTAGAGAGGTAGCTAATAGTTCTACATCTGGATCCACAGGCAGCAGGAAGAGACAATGAACCACTGGGCCTGGCTTGAGCTACTGAAACCTCAAAGTTCACCCTCCAATGATACACTTCCTACAACAAAAGCACACTTCCAACAATGCCACTCCCTATGAATCTGTAGGGACCATTTTCATTCAGAACATCACAGCATCCAAATAGGTATTTTGAAAAGTTTAGGTTGGTACTATTCAGTTTGATTTGTTAGCAAGTTCTCACATAGAAATCATGAGTTCTAAATTACTAAAGCTCTAACTGACACTGATTAGTCAAAATGAAACTTGCTTTATCACTATCCCATTGAACATATCAATTATTTTTATATCCGAATTAACTGTAAATTCAACTTGCTCGACATTAGATAAATGTCATCTCTTCCCCAGCTTCAACATGACAATTCTTAATTCTCCTGTTTTCACCAAGCTGAGCGCCTCAAAAAAATTGTTTTTTTCTCGTGCCTCTTAAGGCTCTTCACAAAGATCAAAGATTGTAAACGCAAGTTGCTAGGTATTAAGTTAGTTGAGAATTAGGTGTTGGGAAAATGTTCCTCCTTCTGACGGTTTGGCTTCCTTTGTTTCTGTCTTTACAGTTGCGCTTGTGGTAATGGCCACTGTTTCTTGTTTCCTTCTGCTCCTGGGGATCAGAGCCAGGTTGCGCTCATTTGCACCACTGTCAGGCATGAAACTGGCTTGAATTAGATTCTTTGACTAGGTCTTCTACTCAGCTCCCTCTCCCCCTCTTTGCTTACAAAAGTATATAATTAGCATTCTTTGAAGATGCTTACATCTTAATAATGAATCTCCATTTCCATTAATTTCTGATAGCTTATAACCCCTGAAATTTCTATAGGGATGAGAACTCCCTGAATCAGGGATCCGTTCTATTCATGTGGTCGTTGTACTACTCTCAGCTATGGTACAGCTGCCATGCTGAGCTCCTCTAAAGCCCCATGGGAATAGGGACATGCTGCTCTAGAGCCCCCTTTGCAGCTGCTCTCACCAGGCTCCTCCTGGAGAAGGCATCTATCCAGACACAAATGTGACCTTGGATGCTCTTGTATCAAAACTCGGGTTGAAGAAATAAATGTTCACCTTAAAATAATGGCCTAAACCTTTACTATACAATCACTTTTCTGTGGCTCTGCAAGGGTCCCTGGGAGGAGATGAGCACGGTATTTACTGTCTGGGCTAGTCCTTTCTTACTAGATGCAGTGATGCTGGAGTTATAACCTGCTAAAATTTCTACTCCCTTGGTTTGGAGCTTGATGAAAAGTCTCATTTCCCACCCCCTATTCTTGTCGTAGTAGGCCCTAAATATCTTTGACGTTATTAGTGGAGTCTTCCAGAGTACAGTAACAGCGTTAGGTATATCCTAGCACTAGCTGGATGGTTCCTCTCAAAGGCACCCAGCTAACAAAACATGGATGTGGTGCTTCTTAGAGGAATGTGGGAGACAAAAAAAAAAAAATGGAAATTTACCCATTCAAAAAGAGATTGAGGCTTGCTTTGTACTGTGAGATCTCATTTCTAGAATTCTTGGTGATAACATTTGATGGCACGGCTACTGGAGAAAAAAAAAGTGAGTCTAGTCATTTGTTGTCATAGATGGGCCAAAGAATTTTTCTTCAGGTGTAGAGTCCTAATCTTGGAAACAAGAAGTGAAATGTTTATTGTGTTTTCTCTTCACATACAATATCACCCGGCCTTAGCACAGTTGTGGCTTCATGTTCTATTATCATCATGATAACTTGTTCATTGCAGGAAGATTGAAGCCAGAGTCTCGCTAGGCAAAAACTCTAGCACTGAGCCCCAATTACAAATACGGCTTTTTGACTGTCTGGAAGAAAACTGGAAAAATATACAGCAGAAAGCAAAAATGTTATGCTCTGCAGGGAGCTTAAAAATAATCCCCAGACTGAATAGCTGGTTTTCATAGATGATTTGTAAGATGTCATTTAAAAAAAAACAACACTGAAGTCAGAAATGATTTTATTGACAAAGACTACAAAGCAAGGAGTGTTTCTGTGCCAACAATTATGAAATTTTTAGCAGACTGAATGGACTGAGTATTGTTTTCCAAGAGAAAAGAGTTCCTAATTTTAAATAGTGCTACTGCATCTCCGTGTCGACTAATTGTTTTACCAACCGACAAGAGGAACTGGTAGTTAAGAAGAGATAAATCTTAAAATCAATGTAAGATATGGGGAGAAAGAGAAGAGAGCCAATGGATTCTTAAATTTACAGGAATATTCATAAAGGACACATTTGCTATTATGTACATAATAGTTAACACTTTCCCTCTGCTTATTTTAAAATCTGTGCTTCAAAGAATATATCACTTATTAAATTCATATATATTTTCACACGATAGTGCTAAATGCAAGCACGCTCTAATTATTTGCATGCCTCACTTGAATTTATTAACTTTGTTAGCATTAAGTATGTAGGAGGTTATATAAATAAATATGTATCTTTACACACACACACACACACACACACACGTGTGTGTGTGTGTGTGTGTTGTAGGTATATGTACATGTATATATAGATAATGTGTATTGGTGTGCATGTGGAGGCAGAGGTCAGTCAGGTATCTTCTTTAGTTGCCTTCTATTTCATGCTTTTAACATTTATATTATATAATTTGTTTGAGTAGTCTGCCTGTATGTTCATATGTATACACATGCATGCCTGGTGTCTGAGAGTGACAGGAAAAGGCCTATGATTGCCAAGAACTGGAGTTATGTTTGTAAGGAAGCATGTAGGTGCTGGGAACCAAACGAGCACTGTGTTAGTTAGTTCCTTCTTTATTGCTGTGATAAAGTGTCATGAACAAGATGGTTTGTAGAAGGAAGAGCTTACTGTGGTGGAGGGATAAGAATCCATCACCCTCATGCCAGGGAAGTGGGAGAGCAGGCAAACATGGCGGCTGGTGAAAAGAAGAGCTCTTATTTTAAACCACAAGCAAAAAGCAGGCAGTGAACTGGGAATGGCAAAATCTCAATGTCTTGAGATTTTGAAACCTCAAGACTTGCCTCCAATGACACAAAACCTCCAGCAAGGCTTTTCACTTCCTCATTCGCCCAAAAGCAGGCCATCAACTGGAGACCAAGAATTCAAACCCCCAAAACTGTGGGAGACATCTTTTTCAAATTACCACAAGCAATAAGCAGTCTTAACCACGGAGTCATCCATCTCTCCAGCCCCGCCGCCTGATTTATTTTTGTACAATATCCCTCATTAGTCTTGAGCACATTGTCTGGCCAGTAAGTTCCAGAGATTCACAGACCTTGACCTCTGTGGGTTACTATGTGCACTGCTGTGTTGGCTTTCTATGTGGGGGCTGCCCACCAGGTCCTCAGACTTGCGCATCAAGGATTTTCCTACCTGAGCTATCTCCAGATCAGTAGTTTTTATATTATCAAATATATTTGTATTCGTCAGGGTTTCTATGGCTACAACAAAACACCAAGTCTAAAGAGCCAGTTGGGGAGGACGGGATTTATTCAGCTTACACTTCCACATTGTTGTTCATCACCAAGGAGGAAGTCAGGACAGGAGCTCAAACAGGGCAGGAACCTGAAGGCAGGAGCTGATGCAGAGGCCACAGAGGGGTGGAGGGTGCTGCTTACTGGCTTGCTCAGCATGCTTTCTTATAGAACCCAGGACCACCTGCCCAGGGATAGCACCAACCATCGACTGGATTCACCCCTATCAATCACTAATCTAGAAAATACCTTACAGCTGGATCTCACGGGGGCAATTTCCTCAAGTGAGGCTCCTTACTCTATAATGACTCTACCTTGTGCCAAGTTAACACACAAAGCCAGCCAGTACAATACTCTAAAAAAATAAGCAATCTAGCAGAAACATACAAGTGGGGGATTTGTTGTCTAACTCCATATTCAGTTGGGAGACCATATTCAGTTGCCAGACTAGAGTCAAGCTCAACAGGGTCTTCTTTCCCCGCTGATTCCGCCAAGCCCGTTCCCTTGGCTGTGGTTTCGCTGGATAGTAGGTAGGGACAGTGGGAATCTCGTTCATCCATTCATGCGCATCACTAATTAGATGACAAGGCATTTGGCTACCTTAAGAGAGTCATAGTTACTCCCGCCGTTTACCCGCGCTTCATTGAATTTCTTCACTTTGACATTCAGAGCACTGGGCAGAAATCACATCGCGTCAACATGTTTTTGTTCTGTTTATTTATTCCAAGTCAGCTCTATTTCCCCCTGTATAATCCCGGATTTCACAGATTATTTTGCGCCCAATCTCTGATGCAGAAGTAGGAGAGGAAATATAAACAGTGGGATCAGATAGGTTCAATTTCATACCCCAGCTCTGCCACCAGTGGTCTGCATGTTCTTTAGCCCTTAGAGGCCCACAAGCCTCACTGGTGAGAATGCACCGGCTTGGTAGGCGTGACCTGACATAGGCAGAGTGCTCCACACACCTAGCTTTAGCATCTTAGATGAGTTTGGTGCCCAATAAAGGCTGATCGTGGCAATAAGAAGGTGACAGATTTTCCAACTAAATTTAACTAGTTCTGTTGATAACATAAATTTCTAAAAAAAAAAAAAATAGTAATTAAGTAGTCTCTTTGCCCTGCTCTTGCTGTCTCAAAATCAACTAAACAAAATGATTGTTGCTCCATAAGGTCCCTACAAATGTCATATGATGAACAAATGAAGGCAGGAAAGTTGCTCTAGGTGGTCTAGCAATCCTTTCATCAAACTATTTGTCTCCAGCTTTGTTTTCCTTTTTTTTTCTTCCCTTGGTTTTTTGAGACAGGGTTTCTCTGTGTATCCCTGGCTATCCTGGAACTCACTCTATAGAGGTTGAGTTCCAAGCTGGCCTTGAACTCAGAAATTTGACTGCCTCTGCCTCCCAAGTGCTGGGATTAAAGGCGTGTGCTCTAACTTTGTTTTCAACACTCTTATTTTCTTGTCTGCCTATTATCCATCTATTTGTATAACAAATGTGCATTCATTCTCATGTGAATCACTCATTGATAAAGCATGTGTGTTCCATTTGAGTACAAGAAAAAGTTTATCTTGGGCTGGGGCTGGGGCTGGGGCTGGGGCTGAGATTCAATTAGTAGAATGTTTGCCTAACACACACAAAGTTCTTGGTGAGATTCATGGTACCAAACAAATCAGGCTTGGTGGTATTCACTTGTAATCCCAGCACTAAGGAGGTGAAGGCTAGAGGATCAGAGGTTCAAGGCCATCTGTTGTCACATAGTGAGTTCACAGCCAGCCTGAAATACAAAAGATTCTTTCTCTTCCCTCCCCTCTCTTCTCCCCTGAAAACAAGTATGGAAGCTCCTCATAAAATAAATATACAATTGCTAGGCAATCCAGAAATCCCACTAGGGATACATATCAAAGAACTGGGGATTGCTTCTTCGTGCTTCTTGCAGTTATTCACAGTAGTCAGCATGGGAACCTAGGTATCCATCAATAGATGAACAGCTAAGGGGAAGACATTAATTGCACACAGTGTAGTATTATTCCACCATAAAAACCTCAAATCTTGTTATCTGCTTTAAATGCATGAGCTGCAGGGAAACCACTTTCAGTAAAGTAAGTCCAACACAAGACAAATACTGCGTGAGCTCACTTAGATGTGAAAACAGAAAAACTCGATCTCATAGAAAAAGAGAATGTAATTGTGCTTAGCAAAGACAGGGGACGTGAGGGGAGGGCCAATGTTGGTTGAGCAATGCTGGTTGCACTTAGACAAGGGACTAGCTCCCACTGTTCTAGGGTACTATAAGTTAACTGTTGTTGATAGTGATTATTCCAGTGTTTACAGATAGCCATGAGAATGGATTTGGGCTATTTCCAACACAAAATAAACATTTGATGTGAGAGATGATCAGTTGCTCTGATCTTGTCCCTATCTGGGTTTGAATAGTAAACTGTACTATAGAAATATCTGTAGTTGCTATGAAACAATTGCATGTTATAAAATATGGAAAGAAGAAGATGCCTTCTTTAGGCTTTCACTATTTTAAAACCAGATGATACTCTCTCTTTTCCCACAGTGATCCCTTGGTCACATTAGGGTCTTTCAGTGGTGAAGAATTCCCAGGAGACCTTGACATGAGTAGACTCAGTGGTAGCCACAAGCTAAGCACAAGTTACGACTGCTCTCGGTGATCGCATCCCCATCCCACTAAACAAGTCACTCTGAACTGACTTTCTTAGCTCACATTTTCTTTAACAGGTCTTGACTTTTCCACAGCCAATATCTTCTCATTTGAATAGCCTCCCAATGGAAGAAAGAGCCTAAAAGGCAATCAGATCAGGTTCCTGTCAGCAAGTGCCTCTTGGTAAGGGCAACAGCGTCAGGTTTGATGTCTGCAGACAGGATGGATCCTCAGGTGGGTCAGTCCTCGGATGGCCCATCCTTCAGTCTCTACTCCATTTTTTGTCCCTGTTCTTGCTTTGGACAGGAACATTTCAGGATTAAAAACTTTGAGATAGGTGTGTGGCCCCATCCCATGACCAGGGGCCATGCTTATCTATTAGATATGGTCTCTACAGGTTCTATCTCCCCTTTTCTCCTTGGAAGGTCCAGCCAGCAACTAATCAATACCAATGTGGATGCTTGGAACCAACCATCAGACTGAACTCAGGGACCTGGTAGGGTAACTGGCAGAAGGATGGGAAGAGCTGAGGGGGATTGCAACTCCATAGGAAGAACAACATCAGCTGGTCGGACCACCCAGTGCTCCCAGGGACTAGATCACCAACCAAGGAGCCTACAGGGAGGGATGAATGTCCAGAGACATAGGCAGCAGAGAATGGCCTTGTCTGACATCAATGGGAGGGGAGGTCCTTGGTTCTGTGGAGGCTTAGTGCTCCAACATAGGGGGATGCTGGAGAGGTTGGGGTAGGAGAGAGTAGGTGGGTAGGGGAGCATCCTCATAGAGGCAGAGAGGGAGGAGAGGAAAGTTGTGGGATGGTGGGGTTAACGTGGGGTAACTGGGAAGTGGGATGTCATTGGAGATGTAAATGAATGGAATGATTAATTAATAAAATGTAATGAATTTTAAAAATCTTAAAAGGCTTTCAGTTCAAACACATTAAGTGAATAGAATGGTTCACCAACATTTTAATTAGTGCCCACTCCCTTTTAATATTACTGGAAAAATGGATAAAAATTGTTTCCGTCCCTTATCAAAGTTTTTTAAATCTAAGAGTTGAAACACTTTGCTATTTACGTTAAAATGACGAACTGACTCATCTAACAAAGTGAAAGAGGTAATCCATGTTGCACATTCAACGTTGTATTTAGTCAGAAGATGCATCGCCTGCCCCTGTGTCCCCAGACTGAAAGAAAGCTCATTTATTGTTTTACTCAAACTCAAAGCCTTTGAACAGACTCAGTATACTCCAC
>JADRCC010573885.1:3475-17877 GCA_019843855.1 Hylomyscus alleni | reverse complement strand
TGCAGGGAGCTAGGATTCTCTAGTTTACAATGTCCACCATCCATCTCTGTCCTACTTGTGAGCCCATGGAATAAACCTGTTCCCTTTTGTAATAGCTGCTTGAGACACAACAGTTAAAAGAAATAAAATAAGGGCTGGTGAGATGGCTCAGTGGGGAAGAGCACCGACTGCTCTTTGGGAGGTCGTGAGTTCAAATCCCAGCAACCACATGGTGGCTCACAACCACCCGTAATGAGATCTGACGCCCTCTTCTGGTGTGCCTGAAGACAGCTACAGTGTACTTACATATAATAAATAAATAAATCTTAAAAAAAAAAAAAAAGAAAATAAAAAGACACGATGATGTATTGTTGGCCTGATGGCTTCTTTCATGAAAGAACTCTAAATTTCCACCACTTTCTATAGTCCCAGGCACTCTCATGTACTTTAGCATGGAGCTTTCATTTTCTAAAGCATGGTCCTTATTCAGTCAGCTTTGAAGTGTGTTAGCCCAAAGGCAGTGAGTGTGGACTCACCTGAGGAGCCCCTTTAGCTACGAGCAGCAGTGGCTGGCAGTAGCAGCAGGAGGAGGAGGCACTGGCCCTGGAGAGGAGAGTCTCAAATGCCTCTCAGACTGTCGGGGTAGGCTATCTGTAAAGAATCTGGTCTCTTCCTCCTCCTCCTCGTCTTTCTCCTCTTCTTCCTCCTCCTCCTCCTTCTTTTTCTGTCTAAACCTTAACTGGAAAAGCATAGAATGTGTGAGATGACCTGGGGCAAGAAAAGTGAGGTCAGTTTCTACTCTGTCTTTCTCCCTTGTATCCCTATTTTGTCAGGACCAGAGGTAGGGGAAACAAGATCCCACTTGACTAGAGACATTAACAAACATGGCCCTGGGACAGAAGAAGTTTTCAACCATCATTATTCACCAGAGCTTGAAGAGTCTAACGCCTAGACTTCTAGTCTGCCTGGACTTCTAGTCCCAGAGGTCTAAATGCTGGGAGGTGTTTTGTTCTGTTTGCTTAAGCATTTCAAAAGATGCCCTGGAAATTAGGGTTTGCGCTCAAGACTGGAAGCTACCTCTTTAGACCCAGAAAGGCTCTGGAGGGAACAACGTGGGTTCCTCCAGAATCTTCTGCTTTAGTCTTCAATACGCTGATTCAAAATGTCCCACCTTAGCATTCTCTCTGCTAGCACACATTTGTCCTTGTTGAGTATAAACTTATTTTGGGGTTTTCAGGGTGTTTGTCAGCGAAGCACTTGCCTCGCAAACGTGAGAACCTAAGCTCACATCCGACACTCACATAAAAATGCCTGGTGTGGTGGCTCCCTCATGCAGTCCTGTCACTGAGGTGGAGATAGGAGGATTCCCGAGGCTCGGTGGCCAGCAATGCAGCTTAGTTGCAGCGGCCATGTCTTAAAGGAGGTGGATATGTGACACCCAAGGTTGTCCTCCAGCCCTCCACATTAGGTTGTGTATGCCTTGCACACAGAGAGACTCTTAATTGTCATCAGCTGTGTCCAGGCTCTGTTGAGTTCTGACTGCTTGAATTTGCTTCTTCTTGAGCCAACTCTGAGTTTGTGGACAGTATTTCAAAGCCACAGGTTGCCAGTGTTTCTTGTGCACTTGGGATATTTTGAAGTCTACGGTGTCCAGTTTGGTAGATTCTACTGGTGAAAAAAAAATCTTCAAATCAAACGATGGTTTGATTTGATATGAGCATGCTTATGCTATAAAACATATGAATGCTGCCTTCAAGTGAATGAAGAGGAGCCAGATTCACTAGCCACAGACATGGAGTACTGTGGATTCCCGGGAGGGCCACAGTGTGCTCAGTTGGTGTCCAGTCAGGGCCTCTTCCACAGATGCCCAGAACATCACCTGGATTATACAAGATTGTGGGCCAGCCTGGAACAGGGGCTATCGGTGTCCTTTTCAGTCCTTTCCTCTTCTGCCTTCTTTGCATGGCTCTCACATGGCCTCCTTTTCCCCCTGATACTTGACATGACCTACCAAACTCACTAAATGTGAAGAACTTGCAGAGCCTGGCATGGCCTTAACACTGGAGAGTCTAAGAAAGGATCACTATGAGTTTGAGGCCAGTCTGGGCTGCATAGTAAGCTCTGGGCCAGCCTGGACAATAGAGTGAGACCTTATCTATTAATTAACAAAATAATTAGTCCATGTTTACTAATTAAATAATTAACAATTATTACTAATTTGATTATTTAATAATTAATAATAATTATTATTAATTTAATTATTAAATAATAATTAAACCATGGCTGACAAATGACTGTCCATGAAGCTTCAAGAGAAAAATTAGAATTCCATCCCAGGGACACCAAAAGCTGCAAGCTCTTGGCTCCTGTGTGTCTCCTTTTGGCTCTCAGCATCCTTGGCTGCTTTGGTCACTAGGAAAATCCTTTTGTAAGCATGCATGAGGCTGTGAACTCACCCACCCCCACCCTCTTACTAAATGTGTTCCTTCTCAAGACCTCTCCTGTCTCCCCGCCTCCATTTTTGGGGTCCTTTCCCGTGTGTTCTCCCAACTCTCCCTAGCAGAGCAGAACAGGGTAAAAGCTTGGGAAACAGTGAAGTGGAAACACTTGGGAAACACCCCAGTGTCCTGGGGTGGCAGTGGGTTCCCTGTGGACTGGAGGGCCCCTTCTCTCAGCCTCCATGGTCTAGTACTCTCTCTAGTTAACAGTGAACAGCAAATCTTGACTCCATAATTCCCACAGACTCTTTTTTCCTCCTTGAAGTTCTACTGGCAGAGATTTAACTTTCTTATTAAAAAAGGGCCGAGTAAATCAGAAGGAAAGGGAGAAAAGAGGCCTTGGATATGATTGGAGGCACCTAGGGCATGCACTGGGGTGTGAAACACTCTTTCTGGACATCGCAGAGAGGATAGCCCCATGGCCGGGGGTGGGGGGTGGGGATAACCCCGTGGCCAGGGGAGGGAGGGGGGATAGCACCATCTACTAGCAGCTTAGCTCATTCTCCCAGTGCTAAAATGCCAGCTGCTGCTTTCTTACTACAAACAGCTCAAGCAGCACAAAACTGCACATGACTCTGGACTGTTTTCAGGCATCCTGTGTCTCCAGAAACGGGTCCACATCCAGTCATTGTGTGAAGTTCAGTGGGAAGGCTGAGTGGATGGAATGTAAGGAGAAGAACTGTTGGGAAGCCTAGGCCTGGATCCAGTTCCACAAGATTTCTGTAATCCCTGGGAAACCTCCTCTCCCCTCTCCTTTGTTCTGTGCAAAGACCTGGTCATCCTAGTGGTTCAAAAACTGCATCGTCCTTTACACCTTTAGCATCCTACTGAGGCTTTAAGAACCACCCTACCACAGAGACTCATGTTGGGAAGGACTCGGGTACCACTGTTTCCCCAAGCTCCTCAGGGGATTTTCTTATGAGCCGCCAAGCTTAAGAACAACTTTCTGAGTGTCTGACGGCAAAGGGCTGTCTCTGCACTTCATGCACCCTCTCCAGTGGTCCCAGATGAGGAGTAATGGGGCCCTCTGGCTCTGGGGAAAGAAATCTAGTGTCTGGGCTAAGTCTCAGGCCTTTCTGAGCTCTCTGGGTTCTTCCTGCCTCACTGGGTTATTTCATTGAACTCATCCGTGCCTCCAAAAGTGTTCTAAACGATGCCAGCAAGCTCACAGTGAAGCCAAGTTGTCTCCTTTTTCATCTTTCTCTCTTTCTGGAGCTGGATGTGGAAGCTAGGGCCTTGAGGTTGCTGAGCAAGCGCTCCACCACCGCTGAGCTAAATCCCCAACTTTGAACTTAATCCTTTTTATAGAAGAAAACTAGCATGGAAAGAGGTGCCCACAGGGGGTTTTCCAGGTACTTTCTAGAGACAAAGCTGAGTCTGGGAAGCCAGTGAGCTTGAGGCTCAGGACCTCTATCTGGCAGGGCATGCCTGGGAGCACGGGACCCATACTGCGGCTGGGATGGGAAGCGGCAACTTTGCAGCACGCTTGAGGACAGTTCCAACATGAGCCTGTGGATCCAGAACATCACAGCCTGTCCTGTGAGAACCCTTGTGTGCCCGCTCCTTCCCCTTCCCCTCAGTGCCCGCTATGCCTCCCTGTCAGTATCCCTCCCCTGTCTTTGCCTTGTGTGACGGGAGTCTTGCCCCCTTATATGAGTCTGCAGGTACGAAATGTGACACGGGATGGGGGCTTCGGCCCATGGTCACCGTGGAAACCGTGTGAGCACTTAGATGGAGACAACTCGGGTTCTTGCCTGTGCCGGGCCAGATCCTGTGACTCCCCAAGGCCTCGCTGTGGGGGCCTCGAGTGCCTGGGGCCAGCCATCCATATCGCCAATTGCTCCAGGTAGGTAAGGACAGGGTTTGCATGGTGTCAGCTTAGGACTCGTACAGAGAGAACTGGGGGCAATGGGGCATCTCACCCAGATGTTTACACCTCAGGGCAGTGTTGGGGACTGGGCAGGAAGCTAATGATCGAGGCAGGAAATACAATCATTAGGAGAGTTTTCACATCAGTGGAAGTAGAGTCTCTGCCTCATGGCAGGAAACAGAAAGGGAAAGAAAGACTGGGCAGGCATGGGAGTTGCTGCCAAAAGCTAGCTGCAATAAACTTGGCTGTTCCAAACTTGAGGGACAGCATGAGATGGTGATGACCCACGATGCACTGGCTAGAGGTGTGTGGCCTTGGCCAGCCCTCTAGCTACAATATCCACCTGAGAGTTGCTGTGAAGGTTAAAAGAGATATGTCTGTAAAGGAATAACTATAGCGCCTGGTTCTTGGGAACTGCATAAGATAGTTATCACAACTAACCCATAGTTTTAGAGACTCTTAAAATAATTATTTTATCTACATTCACTAATTTAACCCTTACAGCAACCTCAAGGGGTCGGAATTCAGCCATTAGTATTATTTTTAAGGATAAAGGTACCAGTTAACAGGAAAGTCTAACTTTGATCCCTTTAGGTCAACTTGGGTATGAATGTCTGAGGCAGGGAAAAGATAATGCAGGGGAGAAGGGAGGAGAGTTGAGACTAAGATTTGGGTGTCGGAGAAGGGGGAAAGGAAGGTTTCAGGTTGGAATGGTAACTGAGACCTCTAAAGAGTGTGTCCTTTTGCCTGTCTGTGTAGGGGCCCGGCCCTATCACTGTGTCCTTGGCCCTGAGCACAGCCTGATATATGGAAGAAGGCTCTCAATACATATTTGAGGCATGAATGAGCAAACGGATGAATGCACGAATCTGCCTGAGCCAGCCTGGTTAGGAGCTGATATTTTCTGTCACTGTCTCGCCAGTCCTGACAACAATACAAAAATCCATCTGCCTCAGATGCAGCCCAGATCTAAGAAGCTGGGGCTCAGAGGGGCATGTGTCTCTGTCCCCTCCCACTCCACCAGGAATGGGGCGTGGACCGCATGGTCATCGTGGGCTCAGTGCAGCACGTCCTGTGGGATCGGCTTCCAGGTCCGTCAGCGAAGTTGCAGCAACCCGGCGCCTCGCCACGGGGGCCGCATCTGCGTGGGCAAGAGCCGGGAGGAGCGGTGAGCTAGCTGTGGTTGCAAAGATGCTGGAACTGGGATGCGGGATCCATCTGGGCTTCTCCAGCCTGGTTTCTGGAGCTGGGGTAGCAGCATCTCACCTTAGGGTGACATGCCTCCCTTCTCCCCAGGTTCTGTAATGAAAATACACCTTGCCCAGTACCCATCTTCTGGGCTTCCTGGGGTTCCTGGAGCAAGTGCAGCAACAACTGTGGAGGAGGCGTGCAGTCTCGCCGTCGTTCTTGCGAGAATGGCAACTCGTGCCCGGGATGCGGCGTGGTGAGGTCGCGGGGCTGGGGCGCGGGGTGCGGGGAGACCTACAGGCGGGGGGTGGGGGTCTGAAACCACCCTCACCCCGAAGGAGTTCAAGACCTGCAACCCCGAGGCCTGCCCAGAAGTGCGTCGCAACACACCCTGGACGCCCTGGCTGCCCGTGAACGTGACCCAGGGTGGCGCGCGCCAGGAGCAGCGATTCCGCTTCACCTGCCGCGCGCCGCTGCCGGATCCGCACGGTCTGCAGTTCGGTAAGAGGAGGATGGAGACCAGGACCTGTCCAGCGGACGGCACCGGAGCCTGCGACACTGACGGTACAGCCCAGAAGTGGGGAGAGCGGGAGCCGGGGAGGCCTGGGGCGGAGGGGAAGTCCAACGTGAGGGTCGCTGAGCCCGAGACCTTCTGCAGCCCTGGTGGAGGATCTCCTGCGCAGCGGGAGCACATCACCACACACTCTGAGCGGGGGTTGGTCTGCCTGGGGTCCGTGGTCATCCTGCTCCCGGGACTGCGAGCTGGGCTTCCGTGTCCGCAAGAGAACTTGTACCAACCCTGAGCCCCACAACGGGGGCTTGCCCTGCGTGGGAGATGCTGCGGAGTACCAAGACTGCAACCCGCAGGCTTGCCCAGGTAAGATTGTGGAAGGAAACCTTAGCCTCGGACAACCCCATCTCCCCAGGAACTCAAGCCTGGGAAGGTGATCTCCTCTTTCTGGAAGTTAATTCTGCAAGGAGTCCCCGGATCCTCTCTCTCTCTCTCTCTCTCTCTCTCTTTCAGACAGGGTCTCAGTATCCCTGACTAGTATGGGATACTAATCTAGAACAGCTTGAACTCACCGAGATCTGTGTTCTGCTCTTACCATGGACTCAGTGACTCCTGGGGTGGAGCAGGAGCGAGATCTTTTTTCATGACTGCCTTGCTGTTTCTTTCCCCAGCAAGCTACCCAAATAGGGAACTTGATTTAAGATGGGGCCGATATGGGGTTTTGGAGGACACCCGTTAATACCTGTTGAGTTGGGGTAGGGTGGATGTTGAGGGCGTGAAACCCAGGGCAGCCTCTTCCTCACACATCACCCTCGCTTACAGTGCGGGGTGCCTGGTCCTGCTGGACTGCATGGTCCCAGTGCTCCGCATCCTGCGGTGGTGGTCACTATCAACGCACCCGTTCCTGCACCAGCCCCGCCCCGTCCCCAGGTGAGGACATCTGCCTCGGCCTGCACACGGAGGAGGCACTATGTGCTACACAGGCCTGCCCAGGTACTGGGTGCATCGGACTGGGCTTGGGGAAGGTTACGGACCTGCTAAGCCTCAACAGGAAGATTCTGAGACATTCAACCTCATCTCAACCTACGATCCACAGAAGGCTGGTCACTGTGGTCTGAGTGGGGTGCCTGCAATGAGGAGGGGGCCCAGAGCCGGAGCCGGAACTGTGAGGAGCTTGTCCCAAGGCCAGGAGCCTGTGTTGGCAACAGCAGCCAGAGCCGGCCCTGCCCCTACAGTGAGATTCCTGGTAGGTGCTTTTGCTAGAACTGACCTACCATGCTCCTGTTGGTCCCCATTACACACACTTCAGAGCCGAGATTGGAGTACAGGATGAAATGTCAGAAATGATACTTTTGGGGGGCTGGAGAGATGGCTCAGAGGTTAAGAGCACTGACTGCTTTTCCAGAGGTCCTGCGTTCAATTCCCAGCACCACATGGTGGCTTACAACCATCTGTAATGGGATCTGATGCCCTGTTCTGGTGTGTCTGATGACAGCTACAAGTATACTCATATAAATAAAATAAATCTTTAAAAAAAATTAAAATATTTTAAAAGAAAATAAAAGAAATTATACGGGCTGGTGAGATGGCTCAGTGGGGAAGAGCACCGACTGCTCTTCAGAAGGTCATGAGTTCAAATCCCAGCAACCACATGGTGGCTCACAACCACCCATAATGAGATCTGACGCCCTCTTCTGGTGTGTCTGAAGACAGCTACAGTGTACTTACATATAATAAATAAATAAATCTTTAAAAAAAATTAAAAAAAAAAAAAAGAAATTATACATTTGTCTTGTGTTCAGGATACTCACACTACACACCTGCTGAATGGTCCATCCTCCAGAGAAGGGGGGTCTCCTACAGAGAAGTCGGAAGGAATGAAGGGCCTAAAGTCACTGACCTATAGATCTCTTTCTTAGATGACAGCCAGCCCCGAGGGAGCCCTCCCTGCTCACTCTGTTCTCACCTTTCTCCGTTTGTCTCCTGCAGTCATTCTACCCGCTTCCAGTGTGGAGGAGACCGCCAGCTGTGGAGGTAAAAAGAGTCACTCGCATCCGTGCCCTCAGTCCCCCTGCCACCACTCCAGTCTGTACAGACAGCTAAGCCTGGGGAGGTCCCTGTATGGCTTCAAGGTCGTCTACAGGGAGGTCTGTCTGCGCGGTTCCCTCCTAGGCTAGGATGCATCGGTCCGCATCCAAGAAAGTCATCTGTCTCCAAATCTCCCTGTTGTCCTACTCCATCTATGGGCTATCCTGGGAGAGGAGGTCCTGATGACAACCTCCCCAACCTCTTTCCTCTCGTTCTGTCCCCAAAGCGCTTTCCTTTTTCCATGTTCTGGAGCCTCTTGAAGCTGTTGCTGTCCCAGGAAGACAACCAGAAGGTCTCCTTTCTCACCACCTGCCTATCTTCCTCCAGGCTTCAGTCTCATTCACCTGATAGTCACTGGTGTGTCCTGCTTCCTGGGATCTGGGCTCTTGACCTTGGCCGTATACCTGTCTTGCCAGCACTGCCAGCGCCAGTCTCAGGAATCCACGCTTGTCCATCCTGCCACGCCTAACCACTTGCACTACAAGGGCGGGGGCACCCCCAAGAATGAGAAGTACACCCCCATGGAATTCAAGGTAGGAGCCTCTGTGTGAAGCAAAGGGCAGGGTGACGAGTACGGTGGTCCTGGCTCTATGTTGGACATCACTGGGTGGGTGGAGGGGGGAAAGGCAGTGGTCATATGATGGAGGATTATGTCAAAACTAGGCTTTTCCCTTAATGTCTGGTTCCAGGACTCCTTGCCCTGGCTGGCCCCTTCCTCATTGCTTTTCTCTGATTCTTTCTCCATCCCTTAGACATTGAACAAGAACAACTTAATCCCTGATGACAGAGCCAACTTCTACCCACTGCAGCAGACCAATGTGTATACAACCACCTACTACCCCAGCCCACTGAACAAGCCGAGCTTCCGGCCTGATGCCTCAACTGGACAGCGCTGTTTCCCCAACAGCTGATCCCACCCTCCTGGGACTTGGGCTCCTTGCCTTCCTAAGGCAGAGAACAGTGGAATGGGACTGTAGAACCACTTTGGTTTCCCCTCTGCACTGGGCCGAGAACTTGCTGCCTGGCCAGTGGGAGTCCCATCCGGCCTCGGAAAGCTCTGGCTGTCATTGACCATGGGAGAGAGGGCTGGCTTCAGGCTGGCACGTGGCTGTAGATCCAGCTCAGCCCAGGTCTCATGGTCTCCTCTGACCCACCATCACTTTCCCCTGCCATGTCTGAGCTGTGGACCTACTTCGTATGTGAGGAACTTGGAGAGTAGAGATGGCAGAGAGTGGGCTCTTAGGTTTGAGTTGGAAATGACTTCCAATGGCCACCACCAGCTAAGTCTGCCCCTTTTTACTGGTCCCCCAAAAGTCCTGGGCTGCATCCAGCTTGTCAGTGAAAGGAATTCATCAAATGTCCCATTAAATGTTCCAGAAGTTTCAGATCTCAGCCCAGGGCTGGAACACTCTGATGCTGTTCTCTGAGTGTCACAAGGGACCAGGGCTGGCCTAGGTTGACCATCTCTGTCAGACTGTCTGTATCTTGACCAGAGGCATCCCTCTGGTAGAGGAGGTGAGGACTGAGAACCGGAGGCTGGGCTGTACTGAGAGGCCCTTCTCAGGTGTCTTGGCACAGGTCTTAGCCTTGCCTTCAGAATGCACACAAGGTGGCCCAGAAGGGAGACTCAAGACCATAGGGGGCAGAATCTGGCCTCCATGCCCATGGAGACTGTTGCTGCTCAAGATTCGTTGGCTGAGAACTGCTTGAGAGTCTCTGCTGGCCCCTCATGTATTCAGGAACATACACACACACACACACACACACACACACACACACAAATGCACACTCCATCTGCTACAGCAACAAAAAGGAAGTTAAGCTGTGGCATTATTAATTAAAGATGATATCCAGTCTCCAAGGAACTGTCTTTGTGCATATGTGTGTGGGCCCTCTTGGCATGGTGTAGTCCATCAGTGCTATGCTCTGGAGGTAACAGATGGTTTCTCAAGACGGAGGAAACAACCCAAGTGGAGTTTGGCTATAATAGAGGCCATCTTTCTGTGTGAGGGTGTATGTGCATACACGCATGTGCGTGCACACACACACACACACCTTCCTCTTTCAGAAAAGAAGCTGGGGTAGGGGGTAAATGGAATTCACCATTGAGACCACAAAGTACAGCAAGGTAAGATCAGGTGTGGGCCTGCCCTGAGCAGCCCCAGTGTGGAGATGGGGAATCCAGCTGCAGAGCATTGATGAGGAGGAGTCATGAGATATGCTGGAAGCTGAGTTTAACAAAACCCAATTGAGAAATGATGCCTGTGAGCGGGCGAAGCCTAATGGAGTTTGTGCTGGATTAAATAAAAATCACCTCAGAGCTTCAGCCCTCCAAATCAATGTGGTCATTGTGGATGCGACTGATGGACATGTTAAATTTAGAGAACAATTTCCTGACTTAATTGGATAGATCAATTCTCATAAGATTCTCAGCAAAATGGAAGGTAGGTAGGCTGGAAAGCCTGCACTCTCCGTGGTTGAAGGGTGGATAACCCTGGGGAGGGAAGGAAGAAGAACTTGAAGCTTGAAGGTGTCTGGAAGAAAAGAGAGGAAGAGCCTTCCTGTTATTTTGCTGTTCACGCAGACAGTTCAAATGGCAATGTCCCTGGGCCAAGGGGAACTCGAGTGTTTGTGGCTCCCAAAACATTGTAGTTATGTTTCCCTGCCTGTATGGTTCCCATCATGCACATAAGCCTAGAGCTTGGGGGAGGGGGAGGGGGAGCAGAGCTGTGGGGCAATTTAGATCCTGGAGTTTCACTTGCCTTGAGCCTGGTAGTAGTAACTAATGAAAATTCAAAGTATTCCAAGGCCACTACATCTGTCTGCCTCACAAGTATCACTCATATGTGACCAAGTCAAGGGTAGTGGTCATGGAGAATTACCAGATAAAATGTACCTTTGTTGATTGGAATGACATCACTGTGAAGGTATACCCATTAACACACACACACACACACACACACACACACACACACACACCTGAATTCTCTTGTAAGGAGGCTATCCTCAGAACACATGGGAGGCACCACACTGCAGGCAGAAGAGCTAGTATGGTTGGCAAAGGCCATTTAACAAATACACCCAGCCCAGAGAAAAGGACCCTAGAAGCCACTGTCTTAGTTATGGTTTTAACTGCTGTGAACAGATATCAGGACCAAGGCAACTCTTATAAAGGATATCAGTTAATTGGGGCTGGCTTACAGTTCCAAGTTTCAGTCCATTATCATCAAAGTGGGAGCATGGCAGCATCCAGGTAGATGTGGGGCTGGAGGAGGTGAGAGTTCTAGCTCTCCAAAGGCAGCTAGGAGAAGACTGGCTTTCAGGCAGCTAAGCACAAGGGTCTTAAAGCCTATGCCCACAGTGACACACCTACTCCAACAAGGTCACATCTTCTAATAGTGCCATTCCCTGGGCCAAGGGAATCAGGGTTATACAAACCATCACAGTCACCCCCTCACATTCCCTGTCAAGGAGGTGTTTTCTAGCAGATCTCAAAGGAAAGTGGGCTTTCTCCACCCGGCTGGCTCTAAGAGTGAAGAGGCAGGAGCAGGTGCTTCCCACCTTCTTTGGCCCTTTTATGTCTCCCTCTGTGTGTAAGTAAGTCCACTGCCCTAACATCATACATATTCATCGCAGACAAGTGAGAGGCTATGGGAGACCAAAAACCTTTCAATGATTACACTAAAAGCCAAGACAGAGATCTAAAGATTCTAACACGTGGTGTGGACATGATTCTCCCCTCCCTCCCCCCACCCCCCGCTCCCGCCAAAGCAAAGGGAATGAAAAACAAAAGCTCTGACTCCATTTTCAATAAAACTAGGATGTAGTTCTAATCCCAGCTCATAATACAGTTGTCTGTCTGTATTCTTGGGAAATTGGTTCCAAGGTTCTGCCCCCTGTGGATGCCCAAACTTGTGGATGCTGGGGGTCCCTCATGCAAAATGGAGTGGAATTTGCATGTAGGCAGAGCACGCCCTCTTGAGCCTTCTTGGATTACTTCTGATACCTAATGTGACGTGAGAGCATTGTGAATCACGGCTCCATATTGTCGAGGGAATATTGATGAGAGGAAATGTCTGTGTGTGCAGTTCGAATGCAGTTCTCCCCCCCCGCCCCCAAACACCTCCATCTGCGCTTGGTTGAATGTGCACATGGAAGCTATGGATGGGAAGGTTAGCTGTCAGTGATGGAAGGCAGAGGGAGCGACAGGGGTCCCTTTGGGGAATCATGAATAGGATTCCAAAGAGAATTTCAGAGAGGATCAGAAATTGCAGGGAGGGGGAGAAAGTAACTAAAAAGAGGGGGTGGTGTACGAAAATCAACGTGTGAGCTTCAGCTAGATCCTGGAGTCCTGGAGTTTTTATTTATGTTGCATGATTTGAAAAAAAAATTTTTTTGGTAAAATAAAAGACAGGTACAGAAAAGTCAGGCAAAGCAACATGGTAACATGGGGCAAGACCTTTGCAACAAGGACTCTGGTCAAGAAACAGAATGAGGACAACTGTCCCAGGATGCCTTTCCTTCCATCCCCATCCCTCACATAATGAGATCATTATCGGCACCAGGAGAAAGGCGAGGGCTCATGGAAGGAAGTACAGCTGCAGCTGACCCCCTGGTTCGACCAGAGCCCATCTCTATAATGGTGGCCATGGAGACACTGTGTGGTCCTATTCATAACTTAATGATGCATCTATGATGTTAGTCTTAGGAGAGGTGACCCCAGGAGGATAAGACTTTAAGCTACTGATGCTAACTGAATGTCGGGGTGAATATTAGGAGAGGGAGAAATGAAGACCCCTTTTATTTTCCCTGTCATTGCCACGGTGTATGTTCATTAAAGAAAATCTGAGGCCAGAAACACCCGCCTTCACCTTGCCATAAAGTGCTGCATTTAACCTGGGCCTTCGCTCTAATTGTACTGTGTTCTTTGAACCACGAACATCCAAAGCTGTGAGCTAAATGAGCGTGTGTGTGTGTGTGTGTGTGTGTGTGTGTGTGTGTTAAAAGGAAGAAGGATAAGAAGAAAGATAATTTTGGAATAGGCTGTAATGTAGCTCAGTTGATAGCATACGCACCTTGTAACCACGAGGCTGGGCTTGATTCCCCAGCACAGAAAATTCATCAGGCCTGGAGATAGGTCTTAGTTATCAGAGTGCTTGGTTGGCATGCACAAAACCCTGGGTTCAATATTGAATAAACTTGGCCTGGTGGCACATGCCTACAATCCCAACCTTTGGAAGGTGGAGGCAGGAGGGTCCTATGTAGTGAATTTGAAGCCAGCCTGAGATAAAATGGACTCTGTTCCAAAAAAGAAACATAATTTTGGAATACAAATAAAAAGCCTAATAAAATATTAGTATCCTAAAGAGATAATTATCAATATCTTAATATGTCTTTTTCAGACATTTCTCTGAGGTTGTATGAGTTTGGTGGCATTTTATAAAACTAAGGCATACTAATTATTCTGATTTTTAACACATAACATTGTATCATAATTTTCTTACATTGTTAGAAATTCTTCCAAGCCTCGGGGTCTTTTGTAGGCCTGTGCTGGCCATGGGTAGGGAGAGCAGAGAGGGCCTTGTTTCCAGAGTCCCATGAGTGATAAGTTTTCCCATTCTGTCTCTTCAGTTAGAGAAAATGCAATCTTTACACATTTCATTACACCATAGTATACTTTGAAATGTTTACATAACAGTTGAAAAGTCTGAAATATTCCATCACTTGAATTCCATTTTTATTACCTAAATTTGTTCTCCCCTACTATATAAATGTATCATCTGACTACATGAATTTATCATAATTTACATTACCCACTCTTATTGTTTCATATTTTCTTTCACCAAAGATTACTATTCTGGGTCTCCTTGTGCATTTCTCTTACCTGCCCTTAGGCAGGTAGGTAATGAGCTTGTCATGTGGCTTTCTGGGTTAGTCATGGTACAGTGGGAATACATTGCTGGCCAGAGTGTGACTTGGGGTCACATCCCTTAAAGAGGACATTGGCCACAGATGTAGCTGTGTTTCTCAGAGATTTCACCTGGGTGATGAGGTACCTTGAGCCCATGTCTTCACACTGGAATCTACAAAGCCAGTTTCAGGTCAACCAGGGCTACTTAGTGAGGCCTTGGGGACCAGACAGAGCTCAGCAGGTGTCAAGCTTAACTTCTTGAGTTCACTCCCCAGAACCCACATGGTAGAAGTAGAGAAATGACTCCCATAGGTTGTCCCCTGACCTCTATGTGTGTAGCAGGGCAAATTCACAAGT
>JADRCC010573883.1:0-10405 GCA_019843855.1 Hylomyscus alleni | reverse complement strand
TACAAAATTTTAATTGTTAAAATCACTATTTATTTATAATAATAATATCCATGGCCTATATAACAACATCTTGTTATTAGACTGCAAGACTTCTTTCAAAGATATTTGGAGCTTGTATATTATTCTCTATACAGAATGCAGACATGGAATAACATAATCCTAACTAAGTGGAAAGTACAGGAAGGTAGTTTAAATGGGCGATAGGAGAGTCAATCTATATGCTTTGTCAGAGACTTGAAAATTAAGTCAACCAGCTATTTCTTGAAAATAGTACACTCAAACTAATAGAAAAGAAAGTGGCGAAGAGCCTGGAGCACATAGGCACATGGGAAAATTTCCTGAACAGGACACCAAAAGCTTATGCTCTAAGATCAAGAATTGACAAATGGGACCTCATAAAATTACAAAGCTTCTGTAAGGCAAAAGACACTGTCAATAGGACAAAACAGCAACCAACAAATTGGGAAAAGATCTTCACCAATCCTATATATGATAGAGAGCTAATATCCAATATATACAAAGTACTCAAGAAGTTAGACTCCAGAGAACCAAATAACCCTGTTGAAAATGGGGTACAGAGCTAAACAAAGAATTCTCAACTGACAAATACTGAATGGCTGAGAAGCACCTAAAGAAATGTTTAACATCCTTAGTCATCAGGGAAATGCAAGTCAAAACTACCCTGAGATTCCACCTCACACCAGTCAGAATGGCTTGGATAAAAAACTCAGGTGATAGTAGATGCTGGCGAGGTTGTGGAGAAAGGAACACTCCTTCATTGCTGATGGGACTGCAAGCTGGTACAACCACTCTGGAAATCAGTTTGGCAGTTCCTCTGGAAATTAGACATAGTACTACCAGAGGACCCAGTTATACCACTCCTGGGCATATACCCAGAAGATTCTCCAACATGTAATAAGGACACATGCTCCACTATGTTCATAGCAGCCTCGTTTATAATAGCCAGAAAATGGAAACATCCCAGATGTCCCTCAACAGAGGAATGGATACAGAAAATGTGGTACATCTACAGAATGGAGTACTACTCAGCTATTAAAAACAATGAAATTCTTGGAGAAATGGATGGACCTGGAGAATATCATCCTGAGTGAGGTAACCTAATCACAAAAGAACAAAAATGGTATGCATTCTCTGATAAATGGATATTAGCCCAGAAGATCAGAATACACAAAGTAGAAACCACAAACCATAAGAAACTCAAGGCGAAGGAATACCAAAGTGTGGATGTTTCATTCCTTCTAAAAAGGGGGAACAAAATACCCATGGAAGGTGTTGTAGAGACTAACTATGGAGCAGACTCTAAAGGAAGGACAATTCAGAGACTGCTCCACCTGGGAATCCTTTCCATATTCAATCAGATCTAGACACTATTGTGGATGCTGGCAAGTGCTGGCTGACAGGAGGCTGATATAGCTGTCTCCTGAGAGGCTCTGACAGTACTCAACTAATACAGAAGTAGAGGCTCACAGCCATCCATTGGACTGAGTACAAGGTCCTCAATGAAGGAGTTAGAGAAAGGACCCAAGGAGCTGAAGGGTTTGCAGCCCCTTAGGATGAACAACAATATGAACTATCTAGTACCCTCAGAGCTCCCAGGACTAAAACACCCACCAAAGAGTACACATGGTGAGACTAATGGCTCCAGCAGCATATGTATAGTAGAGAATGGCCAAGTTGGTCATCAATGGGAGGAGAAGCCCTTGGCCCTGTGAAGGTTCTATGCCCCAGTGTAGGGGAATGCCAGGGCCAGGAAGCAGGAGGTGGTGGGGTGGTCAGCAGGGGGAGGGGGGAGGGAATAGGGGTGTGTTTTAGTTTTTGCTTTTTATTTTATTTTATTTTATTTATTTTTATTTTTTTGGAGGGGAACCTGGGAAAGGAGATATTGTAAATAAAGAAAATATCTAATAATAAATTAATTAATTAATTAAAAAAAAGAAAATAGTACTAAATGGGGAAAGAAAAGTATGTGTAAAGGTAAGGGTTGTCCTGCATGGCTTTGTCAGGGACATTCATTTTCTCTAGTCTAAGTAAGGTTAGGTGCTCTCAAATGTTTTTCCACATTTTTATATGTAATAGGCATACTGACAATATTAAACACTACAGTGAATCTCACAGAGTAGAGAAATGCAAAGAAATTTATTTTATAGATATTTAACCAGGAAGTGCCTGGGCTTCTTTGGCAACAATGTGGTCCCTTTGTTATAATATTATAGAAAACAATTAATATTAAGTATAAGTATTCTGATGTCTGATAAATAGGCATTCGCATGTAAGGTTTCTTTAACAAAGCAATTAAAAAAGAAAATGCTGTTAATTAGAACAATAAAACAATATCTAGATTAATTAGGTCTCAATAGACTCAAGAGAAGCTTTCTGTCCAGTTTTGAACTGTGAGAAAATGGTCATCCATTCATTCAATGACAAATTATGCTTTTTGTATGTCCTGATATGCTAGTACAACACTGCATAATTCAGTTACTTCATCATTTTAATCCTCTAAAGCCTTTTACATTTCATAAATGGTTAAACTCCGTTTCAGATAGTTTTTAAATTTAAACAATATTGAGCATTTTTCAAAATCTGTAAACAGAAACAAGACTTTTGAATAAAGGGTCAAGTATTTGTTCTCTGTCAGACACATTTTCAGTGAACTTGACTGAAGAATTGGTTGACCAATTCTTCTTGTCTTAACACATGCTTCTTACTGAAAAGATGATATTAACAGCCAACAACCCTGACAAAGTGGGTACACTATTGAACCTTTTCAAATAGATTTTAGATACTGTCCATTTATAGGTTCAAAGGCATTTACTAGTAACTGATATAAAAAATGGGCAAATAGTAATAAGATATGTTTGTTTGTCCCCAGTAGTAGAGGAAGCCTTTATAGAATTCAGTTGTGATTGTAGTTTAGAAGCTGTGCATAGAAGTATGGGGGTCTAGATGTGTCTTGTTGTCGGGGCCCTCTTGACCAGCAAGAAAGGACACGACCACGGGTCTTCCTTAAGCAGTTTATTCAGGTCCTTTTATATATGCTTACTTCTTCTAGCTAGCTAGCTTCTTGATGTTACAAGCTTATTCTGGCTAGCCCCTTGATGTTACATGCTAGCTCCTCTCTACTTCTCTGATGGTGTCTGGTGGTGGTCTGATGGTGGTTCTCTGGTGGGTCTCTCTGGTGGTGGTGGTTTCTGGTTGTGGTCCTGGGATATGCCCACGGACCTAAATACCTTGTGCCTGCCAACCCCTGCAGGCCACGTGGGAACAGCAGATAGGTCACACAATGCGGAAGCGGCCAGAGACAGCAAGTGTAGCCAATTCAGGACTTATCTCAAGAGAGCACTCACTTTCGGGATAGTGGAAGGCGGGAACCAGCTGGTACACCGCAGCTCTCTACATCTTGTACAACCTCACATTTTGAAATGCCATTTAAAGAACTAAGAAAACCTTGAAGGATTCAATTCCTATACCAAGTTAATTGAAGATGGAAAGAAGGAACTTACTATAAGATACATATTCTTCCCACAGTTTTCTGAGTTTATTTAGTTTTTATTATAATCCAGAGTTCAGCCTGAGTAACATCTATGTTCAGTGCTGTAAGTGGAGGTGGAATTCCCATTTAGCTTTATACAGTGAATCCTCCTCTTGTCATCATTTTACTTTTGAAGATTTTAGCTTTTCTTAAATTAACAATTGATGCAAAAGTGTTCCAATTGCAACTAAAATAGAAACTTAGGAAAAATAAAGTAATATTGAGAACAATTAAAAATAGAATAATTTTGTTCTAACAAGCTGATGATCTCATACCAATGACTCAAAGGGAAATTAGACTATGTACTTCAGTGCCTTTCTTTGATCTGAGGAAACTGAGGCAGCATTTCCATCAGTTCTGAACACAGCCCACACTAGGATTTAATTAATTGGACCTTAGGCTCTATTCAGAGTATTTCACTTTCATTGCCCTGGTTTAAAAGCTATGTATAAAAGTATTTATGTATTATGGGAAATAACTGATAAATAATTAGTATTCTATAGGCTTGGCTAATCTACTCTTCTTTAAAACTTGAGACTGTATGCATGGCTTCCCTTTCAGTGCTACGCCTGCATCGACCCTGAAAAGGACAACAAAGATAATTTTAATTTGATTTTCTCAACTATAAACTAGCATAGAATAAACATAACTAAACATATTTTGGGAAGTATATATATGGGAAACATATAATATGTACTATATTATATATAAATATAATATAATATGAAAATATATTATATTATATATTTCCATGATGATGGAAAATCCCTGTTAATAGTTCATGGAATTTGTCACAGGTAGGTGGCATTTGGTGACTCACAAGAAGGGAACTGAACTGCAAATTAATTATTTTTTGGCTATAAAATGATGCTGGTTTGTTTTGTGCTAATCATAGCATAGTTAATAAATGTCATTCAAGTCATTAAAACTGAAGCTTCTGATGCTGTTGGAAACTAATTATAGTATGATTTCAGAGAGCAAACATTTCTGGTAATCTATTTTAACTAATATAATCTACCATTAATAATATTCTTCAATAAATATATTTTTACTTGGTAGTAGATCTCTTCACTCATGACTTCATTTAAACAAAGAATGATATCAACATTAACAAAATAGCAGAGTCTCCTTCCTACACATGGTTATAACTCCATAAAATGGTTTTAAAATATGCCATTAACTTGGCCCAGTGTGGGCGAGAGTGTTGGAAAATGGACATCTTCTTATATTGCTTGTGGGAGTAAACTAGTGCAATATTTCCAGAGAACAACATATATCAAAGGAGTACACACTCTTCGAACTAGAACCAAGTCTATATCTCTACCCCAAAGACTCAATCACATATATTAGAAAGATTTCACTACAATATTCTTACATGCAAATAATTAAGAAAAAATGATTATACAAACTAATTTTTTACTGAGGGAATTGTAAATATTTTGTTGTGAAGAAGGAAAATGTAGTCAATAGAAGACTATATTTGCCCTCCATGTCTACATTTATAAACTATGTGTATGTATTTGTTCTTAAGTATTTATGTTTCATGGGTCTAGACTCATAGAGAGAACATAGTTATCACTACCTTTCATATTTTGTAAACAAATAAGTAAAATGAGAAAAATATAATTTTAAGATATTAATCCATGTTTTATATGTTATTTAAAGTACATTTCTATGTTTCTTTCTATGTTTTTTTTAGAGTTATAACTGTGAACAGTTGGATAGTGAAAATTAAATTTATTAAAATGTATGATATTTATTAATCTCTTCTTTGCCTTCTCTCTGGAATGTCTCCATGCTCTGTTATAGATTGGGAATAGGGCAGAAAAAATAATCTGTGCCATGAGCTGTCTGGAATACTTATGCTATTTTCCATCACAATTAAAGAAACAGTCATTATATGGGGATTTCCAGTTCTCCCTATCACATTGTATGCATGCATTCTATAGGAGTGGGTACTACACTGGATCTATCACTAAATTCTAATTCCATTGTGATTTTCTTTATTTTATCCACTGAAAAGCCCCTTTGATTTGAGTGTGAAATCTGATCTTTTTTCTACTGTATGTTTTAACCTATTTAGAGTTTGAACCATGGTTATCAGCAATGCAGCTCCAACACTTAATGAAAGGTTTCTGATAATTTCCTCTCCCTTGCCTGTTTCACAGCATTAGTACGGATTACTTGGTCCAACTTTACCCAATATGAACAGTCCCTAGGAGAAGCCAGGCTTCAGAAGAAGTATTCTTTTCATTTCAGAAATGGTTACAGCTTGTCTGTGGAATACTGCCTAGGCCAGCATGGAAAAATAATACTTAAAACAAGGAAACAGTGAGACCATTCAATTTAGTGGTCAATAGCACAAGCTACTGTGTTACCCATAACTTCCCTTCTTTTATAATTTTTGTGCTTTTGGCCAGAGACCTTAGAATGATTCACTCAGTGTCCCCCAAGACTCAATTTCTATATATACAGAGGAGCTGGCACACTAATATACCTTCTATATTATGAAAAAAATTGAGAATAATATTTGGTTTATAGAAAGAGCATAATCTGTCCAACTTGAAACAATGATAATGTTTCTCATGTTCTAAATTTTTCTCAACTTCATCATTATCATATGGAGTTTGCCTGAGTAAACAGCCGACAGAGTTCTTGGTTAAAAATTGCAACAGCTACTTTGTTACTTGGTGTTTGAGCATGTGCATTTGTGTGTATGTGTGCAGGCATGCATGTGTGTGCATGTGTTTGTGCATATATGTGTATGTGTGTGTGCATGCATACACATGGGTGTGAAATAATATTAATGGGTTACCTCACCTTTCCATTTGCATGGTCAGCTGTTCTCTAGAGCTCAATACTCTGATTAAAACATATGTAAGCGTGCTGCTCAGTTCAAAAGTGAATATAATATAAAAAGACTGTGGGCAGAACACCCTGCTGGCCTTTGCCAAGTTTGGCTCCTTGTTACAATCCTGTACTTCTAGATATGAATTCAATGTTTCCCTTCCAGCAGTTTCAAAATGTATCTCTGAATGAGCTTCCTGTCTCCATTTCTCTATTTCATCTTTAAATGAGAGTTTCATAGTCAAGATCTCAGAAGTAGTGTTTATTTAAGGAATCCCAGCTAGATAAATTGGCTCACTCAGGAGGCTGAGATATGGACTTTTCACTAAGTTCATGGCCATCTTGAAATATGTAATGAGTCTGAGGACTTCCTCAACAACAATGTGAGAGTGTCCTTTATTGAGCAAAACAACACAAATAACTATAACTGCAAGAAAAAAAATCAAATAAAAAAATAGAAGCCCCTCTTTTCTTTTCATCTTTTGCAAACATCAAATACATCTTCCTACCTTTGCTCAGTAGTTGCTTAAATTTGGGCTCATATTTTTGTCAACATGTCTATTTGATTTCTTATTAATAATTGCCACTGTCACTTTACATTTTTCGTGTTTGTACTTGTATGATTCTAGTCAGAGATTCTAGTCTAGTGAGGCAGAGAACCTAATCTCCTATACTTATTCATTATTAATGATGGGAGATCTGTCACCCAAAATTCCCAGTGACAGTGTATGTAAAGGATAGGAAGCTTTTCATGACACTATTGTGTGTAGTATTTCATATCAATAAAATGTACATTATGTGGGTTATTGTCTATTAAAAATCTCCTTTATTATCATATTTTATATGTCATTAAATTATAAAGTAGATTTTTGCAAAGATTTCTCCTTGTCTGTTAGTTCAAAAATAGGAGAGATAAACACAGATGTAATGTTTTTATTTTCTAATTCATTAAATTAGACCAATTAAAAATTGTAAATAGTTCAGTATATTCAGTGTTTATAAATTTTACTGGCAATCCTAATATGTTTTCTCCCATGTAAAATGAAGTGATTTGAAAAGGATAATCACAATTTTTCCTGATTAAACAAGTTTTTACAATTGATGTGGATGGGTAACATGAGCAGAAACTTGCTTTCCCTAGTTCTGAAAACTAGAAACTTGACTTTAAGATGTCAAAGGAATCTCTTTCATGTCAAGGCTATAAGGTAAGAATTCTTCCTTGGTTCAGCTTTTAATGATGGTCATCAATAGCTGAGACTCTCTGATGTCTTCTTATGACTCTTTTTACTTTGTTGTTGTTGATAATTTTGTACTTCTCTCATTTTGTAAGTCCAACAGTAGGCAGATTTAAGGTCTTCTAATATGATCTTCAGTTTCCTTTATTATACATCCAAACACTCATTCTGAAAACAAAGTTACATTTACAGATACTGGAGTAGAGAAATTAATATATCTTTGTGGGACACAAATAACCTGTAACAACTACCCAAAGTCTGCATAGCAGTGCTGTAGAATTTACCTTCTAAATGCTAGTTTAAATCATGTCTTCCACACTCCTATCTCTCACAGTCAAGCTTCATTTCATAATTTGTTTTTTCTATTTGTAGGTAAACAGGACTTTCCCTGAACACATTCCTTTAATGAATATCAAAGAAACAGAAGACAGGCAGAAGGTAAAGAATCATTTTTAAATTATGAGAAGAGGAATAGCTGTTCTATAGAATGGCTTGTGAATCCTAGCAGTTAACAGTGCTTTATAATACATAAGGGCAAATGTGTTTCTCCACACAAATTCAAACTCACTGATACATGGAGCTCTCTGAGAATACCCTGAGACAGTCTATTTGATATTGATGGCTATATCAAGGCAATTTATTCAGAGGATTCTTTTATTTAAGGTAGAATAACTATGAGATAAAATCATGTGTTTGCCATGATACCACTGACTGGATGATCTTAGAAAGCTTAACAACAAAGAATTTTCCTTCATTTAAGAAGTGATAATCATGTGTGTTCTTTTGTGATTGGGTTACCTCACTCAGGATGATATTCTCCCAATAACAAAAGAACACACATGGTCTGCATTCTGTGATAGGTGGATATTAGCCCAGAAAATTGGAATACACAAAGTACAATCCACAAACCACAAGAAACTCAAGAAAAAGGAAAACCAAAGTGTGGATACTTCGTTCCTTCTTAAAATGGGGAACAAAGGGGATGGAGAGATGGCTCAGTGGTTAAGAGCACTGACTGCTCTTCCAGAGGTCCTAAGTTCAATTCCCAGCAACCACATGATTGCTCACAACCGTCTGTAATGTGATCTGATGCACTCTTCTAGTGTGTGTCTTCTGGTGTGTGTCTGAAGACAACTATAGTGTACTCATATAAATAAAATAAATTTAAAAGGGGGGGACAAAATATCTATGGAAGGAGTTGTAGAGACTAACTATGGAGCAGAGACTAAAGGAAGGACAATCCAGAGACTATTCCACCTGGGAATCCTTCCCATATTCAGTCATCAGATCCAGACACTATTGTGGATGCCAGCAAGTGCTGAATGACAGGAGCCTGATATAGCTGTCTCCTGAGAGCCTCTTACAGTACCCGACTAATACAGAATTAGAGACACACAGTCATCCATTGGACTGAGCACAGGGTCCTCGAT
This sequence comes from Hylomyscus alleni, assembly GCA_019843855.1. NCBI lineage: Eukaryota > Metazoa > Chordata > Mammalia > Rodentia > Muridae > Hylomyscus > Hylomyscus alleni. The sequence goes on along the minus strand of JADRCC010573883.1, from coordinate 1,343 downwards.
GAAGGAGCTAGAGAAAGAACTCAAGGAGCTGAAGGGCTTGCCTCCCCTTAGGACGAACAACAATATGAACTACCTAGTACCCTCAGAGCTCCCAGGGTCTAAACCACCAACCAAAGAGTATACATGGTGGGACTAATGGCTCCAGCAGCATATGTATAGCAGAGGATGGCCTAGTTGGTCATCAATGGGAGGAGAGGCCCTTGGCCCTATGAAGGTTCTATGCCCCAGTGTAGCAGAATGCCAGGACCAATAAGCAGGAGAGGGTGGGGTGGTGAGCAGGGGGGAGGGGGGAGATAACAGTGGTTTGTTTTTGTTTTTGTTTATTTTATTTTATTTTATTATTTTTGCTTTTTCTTTTTTCTTTTTTGAGAGTAACCTGGGAAAGGAGATATTGTATGACATGTAAATAAAGAAAACATCTAATAAAAAATAAAATAAATTAAAAAGTGATAATCACTTCAAAAATTCTTAATTTCCCATTTAAGGTCATCTAGGTGTAAGGTCATTAGGGTTAAGGTTTCTAAATTTGTGAATATAGTTCAAGATTTTTTTCTTCATCTTAGTAGCAGAATTAGAAATTCAAAGTCATTCTTGGCAAGGTCATTCTGACCCTGTAGGAAAGGGGTCAATGGTGATAATATTTGATTACTAGGATGATATATAATTTATTTCCTGTATTAAATTGGTATGATGAGTTGATGTTTATTATGGAAAGATATAGTATTTACTGCTTTATGATGCAGATCTTAATGTCTATTCTATTTTAATAAGCAGAGATTAAAATGTCAGTAATAGAAATATAATGGATATATGTTGCTAAAAATAAAACTAAAGGAAAAAGGCAAGTACAAACAGATGTGTGTATAAAATTCAAAATGCAGTATATTAACCTAAACATGTAGCACATATGTGAGGATTTGAACCTCAATATTTTTGGTGTTTTCTGTTTTAATATATTTCCTGAGAACTTTTATTTGAATTGCTTACTATAAATGATATTTCCCTAGAGGTTTCTAAACTGAGGTTTGTTTGAACATAGAGTATGTTGAATTTACCTACCCTACAGACTATGGATGAAATATGAAACTCTCATATTTGCAATGATATTGTCAATATTACTGTCAGAAAAAAATGTGTCTTTGTTGTAGACACAAATATAAGGAAACTGTAATAAATGGAAATTCCAATATATTATTCTTTTCAAAGGTTAATCATGTAAATAGAGACTGTATCTCAAGTACACACTTAGATATACACTTAGATATATGATATCTACTGGGGGTTGAAGACCCAGGAATAATAATTTAGAACTGTTCTTTTTCATTCAAATCTCACTATTTTCT
>JADRCC010573882.1:0-13033 GCA_019843855.1 Hylomyscus alleni | reverse complement strand
CAAAATTGTTCTGTAGTCTGAGGTACCTGCCCGGTTATCCTACCATCTTTGGACAGGTGTAGGCCTGCACCGCAGTTGGATCTTTCTTACTTACCAGTCTCCCTTTCATTCTCCGCAGATGTACCCCTCATTCCATCTCCCACATATCTAATCCCATGCTCCCACTTGCCTCTCAGATGGGAGCTGATGTAGATCAGAAGAACCAGTTGAAGACCCAGGCTATGCAAGCAACCAGGATCCTTCAGTAACTGCCTCCTTTCCCACAGGTATCTCCAAAAGCCAAAGGATGTCTTTTTACACAAAGATTACCTGTTTGGCCTGCTTCTTTTCTTGACTCATATAATAATTAAAACAAACAAAGACAATGGTTAACCCAGCTCCTTTCTAACATTCCTCTACCCATTTCTCTTACAACCTAATCTGAGTTCATCAGTACCTTTAAAGGCCTTCTGGTCTAGGCAGTTTCTTCCTATAAACTATTCTATTCTACCCTCCAACCCACACTCTTAACCTTCTTTGCCTTTTTCAAAGGCACTGGGGAGCTCTCTCCTGACTGCCTTTATATGATATGTGTCTTGTTTCTTAAAACCAGGCCAAGCCTTCACTGACTAAGCTACTTATTTAGCATCAGAGCCCACATCCAACATTACTGCCTCTGAGCCCTGATTTCTTTCTGCAAAATCATGCTTCCAGCCCTTCTTCTATGTTCCCATTTAACCTCTTTCTTGATAGTATTTCTCCAATATTGTTCAGATTGTTGTCATCTCTTACTAAATCTAAGACAATATAGAAATTATTTGTCACCAGAAGCTCTGTGTCTCTGTCTCTGTACACATGTCTGTACATAGCAGGAACCTCGCCAGCGTTTTGTTAAACCAATGGTTGAATACTCATTAAACAATGTTTAACATTGTATATGTTCTTTATACCACCTTCACAACTTCCAGTAAATTCTATTATACTCTTCATACTTTCATCTAAAGCATTTTAGTTTATGGAATATAAGTTAATATTTAGACCATATTCTAAGTTCTCAGATAGAAGAGAACTATGTGAAAACAGCTGCATGCCAAGGGTAGAAACCACAAGAAACTATTGACATGGAATTCAGGAACCAGTATTATAGAATGAGAAAGACAGGAATCCAAAGACCCTACTCCAGTTACAGGTTTAGGGAATGAGATGGTATCTTAGGCAAGTTGCTTTACCAGACTCTGACTGGCTGCCTTTGTAAGATGAGCATATTTGCTTTTAAGGGTTATTGTGGGGCCCACTTAGATAATATGTGGCAGTCCTCAAAATGCATCTATGTAATTTTTAAAAGGTGCTTAGTGGCTAGGTGAGAATCACATACAAGCATTCCTATCTTTGCTCTTTTGAGGTCCTAGAAAACAATAGATAATTGGCAGAAGGGCTGGAGTGAACCTGGCAAATTATCAGGAAATGAACAGAGTGCTAAACAAGAGGGTTCTCCAAGGCTAGCCATCTGCTCTCAAATTCTAACTTATCCTCACTTTTTCTTGGACCATCCCCCAACATTCCACTCATAAGTCTTTCAATCAAATTGCATGCACCTATTTACTTCCTATCTTTATAGGAAACCACTCTGCTGTCTTGGAGACATGCTGTCTTTGCTCAGTCTTGACTAAGCTGGACAGTGAGTCCCAGCACTTCTTGATGGATAATGTTGGCAAAAATGAATTTCATTTAATATGATGCTACCTATTTTGGGAACACAAATTTAAACCACATCTAAGCCCTAGATAAACTAGGACTGGGATATTGTGAACCAGGCTTAGCAGAATTATAGAACAATACAACTCCCAGCTGCCTCTGGATCCTGGATCTGTAAGGGAAAAAGGCTTGGCCTACATTATCGAAGCTTCCCTCCCTGCACTAGGAACTGAGGATAAATCCGTGGATGAAATCTCAATCTCATTTCCTGCCCATGTGTTTTTACTTGTCAGAAAACATGATTTTTGCAATATATTCAGGGTTCATTTGTGATATAAAAAGCATTAGCACTTTGTTTCTTTTGATGGCTAAATTCTACTGTGTAGATTTATTCTTATCTGTCCATTGTTTGATGATCCTCCTGCTTCTCTTGTGAGGAACGCTACTATGAATATCTGTCTATACTTTTTTGTGACTACTTATTTTCAGTTTTCTCAAATAAGTATTTAGAATGGCTCCATTATGTAATAATGCCATGTTAAGCTTTTTTTTTTAAGATTTATTTTATTTATGTGTATGAGTACACTGTAGCTGTACAGATGGCCGTGAGCCATCATGTGTGTGGCAGCTGGGAATTGAACTCAGGACCTCTGCCAGCCCCACTCGCTCCAACCCGCTCCGGTGTAATTCTCTGTAGCTGACTTCAGACACACCAGAAGAGGGCGTCAGATAACATTACGGGTGGTTGTGAGCCACCATATGTTTGCTGGGATCCGAACTCAGGACCTTCAAAAGAGCAGTCAGTGCTCTTACCCGCTGAGCCATCTCGCCAGCCCTTTTTTTTTTTTTTTAATTTCACAATCAGCTCTTTTACTTCAGCCAACACTGTGACTGTGTTTCAGATTCTGTGCGCTGTCAGCAATCACCGTCACTGCACTCTCCAAGATTATCATTGAAGGAATATCCCTCAGGCACCAAATAGCAATGGCCTGACCCTTCCCTTTCCCTAAGCTTTCCTGGCACTCTGCTCAAATTAACTTACCATAAATAAGCTGTTTAATTCCCTTCTGAAAATCATTTTCTATTGACATATCTGATTCCATGTATGTCAGTACTCCACTGTCTTGAAAGAAATTTTTAAGTTGAAATTGGAGTCTTCCAACTTTACTTTCTCAGTCTTTGCAATTTTGTACCCATTGCAGTTGAAGGTTTAATGGAAATTTCATTAAATATAGGCTAAAATTTCGATAGCATTATGAGATCAATAATATTAAGCCTTCCACTTCATGAATAGTGTCTTTTTGTTTATTTAGATTTTGTTTAATTGCTTTCAGTGATTTTTCTCTTAGTTTTTAGTGTGTAAGCCTTAAAGTTATTTGGCTAATTTTTTTTTTTACTAAGGTTAATTTTTATTAGTAATATTTATTATAATAAATGGAATTGTTCTCTTCATTGAGTTTTCAGATTAGAATACTCTCTTATGTAAAGCTCATCTTGTTCTCTACGTCTTCCAAATGATAATTGATAGACTCACGTGTCTTCACTATTCTGGGCACATATGTATTGCGTGCAGTTTTATTACTATCACCTTTGCTCAGGGATTGGCTGTCACCAGTCCCCACCTGACTTCCCTTTTGTTCTGCCCATCTTTAGCTCCAGAAGGTGACCAAGCTACCAGCACCCTCCCAAGACAATATCTGAGGATAAAAGACACACACACACACACACACACACACATACACACACACACACACACACACAGAGAGAGTTTATTCTTGTACAATTTGCCTTCTTGGCATACTTACTGAACACTACTATCACCTGCCTGGAAAAGCCTGCCCTTATCAAGTTCTTAACTCAGTCTCTTCCACTTGCCCTAAATTTAGTGGCTAATCCCATCTGGCCCCAGCCAGTGTCCATGAGTACTCACCTATAGCAGTGGCCCTAGGCCCCAGCTCCTCCGAGGCTTCACATGGCTGCTGTGTTCTACTCGTTTTAAAGCACGGCCAGAAAAACTTCTCTCCTTCCTTGTGTCCCTCTCCTCTTCCTCCTGGGACCCAGAAGTGGCATATTATGATGCAATGCTAATTGTTTGTAGGACAGTTAACTGTCGATACTGAAACCTAATGTCTAGCTGCCACCTTGTAGATGTGGACAAATGTCAGCAAGAATGTGTTTTGTATTTTGTTGCATTGCACACTGCATCTAAGCCAAGGAATCCTAAATAAATTAGGTGCATGTATTATTTCTAAAACTCACAGAATAGGGATGACAAATTATCAATATAGTTAAGTATTTGCTACTTTTACTATACTTTTTCGTTATGTACATGTAGGGAAGTCATGGGGACTACAAGTCAATCTGAGTAAAATGTAAAGCTATATTTTGTGGTAAAGGGCCTTAAACTCAAGATGGTCAAAACACTGATAATTTGTATTTGTTATAAAGAGAATTATTAGTTTTATTTTTCTAATATTAGAAGTTACTTAAGGGCAGTGGTGGTGCATGCCTTTAATCCCAGCACTTGGGAGGCAGAGGCAGGCAGATTTCTGAGTTCGAGAGCAGCCTGGTCTACAACGTGAGTTCCAGGACAGCCAGGGCTATACAGAGAAACACTATCTTGAAAAAAAAAGTTACTTAATAAAGACTTGTTCCCATTAACGTGAAAAAAAATCCTAAATTATGTGATTTTCAGGATACTCAATACAACCATCGATCATCATTTCAAGAGAAGTAAGCTGTTGAAGGATTTTTCTCTGTCCAATCATGTTAAGGTAGTTGCAGGCCTGTGATTGGACAGGAAAAAGGAGGTGGAGCTAGGAGTTGGGGATACAGAGATAGAGGTTGTAGGACAGTTCCTCTTTTAAATTTTTCCCGCAGCCATACACTATACCTCACTGTTAGGCACCTTGACTTGGGTAACCAGCATTGAGTCCTTCGGAGCCTCCCCCATCTCAGGCCTCTGGGATTTCCTAAAGATTTGCCCCACCCCTAACCCCTACCCTGTGCTGCTTCAGATATCCATTCATTCTCTTGTCCCTCTAGGTTTTCTCCTCTCTCTGCCCATTTGAGCCTTTTTCCCCTCCCCTTTCCCACCAAAGTCCCTCCCTACCTTTGCCTTCTGTGATTACTTTGTTCCCCCTTTTAAGTGGGATTCAAGCATCCTAGCTTGGGCCTTCCTTTTTTAACTTTTTTGAGTCATGGGTATTTTGTGCTTTATGGCTAATATCCACTTATCAGTGAGTATATAGCGTGAAAGTTCTTTTGGGTCTGGGTTACCTCACTCAGGATGGTATCTTCTAGTTCCATCCATTTGCTTGCAAAATTCATGATGCCCTTGTTTTTAAAAGCTGAATAGTATTCCACTGTGTAAATGAACCACATTTTCTGTATCCATTCTCTTCAGTTTCGGGACATCTGGATTGTTTCCAGTTTCTGGCTATTATGAATAAGGCTGCTATGAACATAGTGGAGCACAGGTCCTTGTGGTTTGATGGAGCATCTTTTGGGTATATGCCTACCAGTGGTATAGCTGGGTCTTCAGGTAGAACTATTTCCAATTTTCTGAGAAACAGCAAGATCTATTTCCACAGTAGTTGTACAAGTTTGCAGTCCCTTCAGCAATGGAGGAGTGTTTCTCTTTCTCTACATCCTCATCAGCTGTCTGGTGTAAGGTGTCTCAGGGTCATTTTGATTTGCATTTCCCTGATGAGTTAGGATGTTGAGCATTTCTTTAAATGCTTCTTGGCCATTTGAGATTTCTCTGTACCCCACTTTTAATTGGGTTATTTGTTTTTTGAAGTCTAACTTCTTGAATTCTTTACATACTTTGGATATTAGCCCTCTGCCAGATATAGGGTTACTGAAGATCTTTTCCCTATCTGTACACTGCATTTTTGTCCTATTGACAGTATCCTTTGCCTTACAGGAGCTTTTCAGTTTTGAGAGGTCCCATTTATCAATTCTTGATCTTAAAGCTTGAGCGATAAAGCCATTGATATTCTGTGCAGGACATTGCTTCCTGTGCCAATGTGCTCAAGGCTATTTCCCACTGTCACTTATGAGATTTAGTATATCTGGTTTTATTTCGAGGTCCTTGATCCACGTGGACTTGAGTTTTGTGCAAGGTGACTTTTACATGCAGATATCCAGTTAGACCAGCACCATTTGTTGAAGATGTTTTCTTTTTTCCATTCTATGATTTTGGTTTTGTCAAAAATCAAGTGGCTGGAGGTATATGAGGTGATTTCTGGGTCTTTGATTTGATTCCATTGATCAATCTGTCAGTTTCTCTACCAATACCATGCAGGATTTATTTGTTTTATTTTTTTATTTTATTTTATTTTTTATCACTATGGGTTGAGGTCAGGGATAGTGATTCCTCCTGAGGTTCTTTCATTGTTCAGGATTGTTTTTGACTATTCTGGGTTTTTGTTTTTCCATGTGAATTTGAAAATTGCTCTTTCCATGTCTGTGAAGAATTATGTTGGAATTTTGATGGTGATTGCATTGAATCTGTAAATTACTTTTGGCAAGATGGCATTTTAACCATATTAATCCCACCTATTCATGAGTATGTGAGATTTTTCTATCTTCTGATATCGTCCTCAATTTCATCCTTTAGAGACTTGAAATTCTTGTCATACATCTTTCACTAGCTAAGTTAGATACTTTATATGATTTGGGGCTATTGTAAAAGGCATTGTTTCCCTAATTTCTTTTCTTTGCTTGTTCATCATTTATATAAAGGAAAGCTACTAATTCCTTTGAGTTAATTTTACATCCAACCACTATGCTAAAGTTATTTATTAGCTATAGTACTCTGGTAGAATTTTGGGGATCACTTTTGTATGCTATAAAAACATTCATGAATAGTGACACATTGACTTCTTCCTTTCTAACTTGTAGCCCACTTGATCTCCTTTTGTTGTTGGCCTAGCTAAAACTTTAACTCCTATATTGAATAGATAGTGAGAAAGTGGGCAGCATTTTCTTGTCCCTGATTTTAGTGGGATTGCTTCACGTTTCTCTCTAAGGTGATGTTGGCTATTGGCTTGCTATATATAGCTTTGATTATGTTTAGATATGTGCCTTGAATTCCTAATTTCTCTAAGAGATAATTCCTTTTAGATGTTCGTATGGTGGATTATGTTGATGGATTTTCATATATTGAACTATCTCTGCATCCCTGGAATGACATGTACTTGATCATAGTGAATGATGTTTTTGATGTATTCCTGGATTAGGTTTGCAAGAATTCTACTGAGCATTTTTACATTGATGTTCATAAGTGAAATTTGCCTGAAGTTTTCCTTCTTTGTTGAGTCTTTGTGTGGTATAGTTATCAGGGTAATTGTGGACTCATAGTATGAATTGGATACTGTTCCTTCTGTTTGTTTGTTGGTTGGTTGGTTGGTTTGTCTTTTTTTTTTTTTTTTTTTTTTGTGGAGTAGTTTGAGTAGTGTTGATATTAGCTCTTTTTTGAAAGTCTGGTAGAATTCTGCACTAAAACCATTTGGCCCTGGGTGGTTTTCTTTTTCTTTTTCTTTTTCTTTTTCTTTTTCTTTTCCTTTTTCTTTTTCTTTTTCTTTTCTTTCTTTTTGGTTGGGGGACTTTTAATGGCTGCTTCTATTACCTTAGGGGTTATGCCACAGGTTGGATAGCTTACCTGATCTTTATTTAACTTTGATATGTGTTATCTGTTTAGGATATCATCCATTTCATTTAGATTTTCCAGTTTTATCCTGTACAGGCTTTTGAGGTATGATCTAATGATCTTTTGAATTTCCTAAATTTATGTTGCTATGTCTCCCTTTTCATTTCTTATTTTGTTAATTTAGATACTGTCTCTGTGCCTTTTAGTTAATTAGGCTCAAGGATTGTCTATCTTATTGATTTTCTCAAAGAACTACTTCTTGGTCTTGTCCATTCTTTGAATTGCTCTTCTTGTCTCTATTTGATTGATTTCAAAGGTGAGTTTGATCATTTCCTTCTGTCTACTCTTCATGGATATATTTGCTTCTTTTCCATCTAGAGCTTTTGTTTGTGTTGTTCAATTGCTAACCTGAGATCTCTCCAATTTCTTTAGGAAGGTACTTATGAAGGTACTTAGTGCTATGAATTTTCCTCTTAGCACTGTTTCATTGTGTCTCATAAGTTTTAGTATGTTGTACCTTCATTTTTATTGTATTCTAGAAAGTCTTAATTCTTAATTTCTTGTGGTTTTTTTTTTGGTGTAGTTATGTACTTTGTGTTGGAGTTTTCCTTCTGGCATCCTCTGTAGGGCTGGATTAGTAGAAAGATATTGTTTAAGTTTGGTTTTGTCATGGAATATCTTGGCTTCTACATCTGTAGTGATTGAAAGTTTTGCTGCGTATAGTAGTTGAGGCTGGTATTTGTGGTCTCAGGGTCTGTAAGACATCTGTCCTGGATCTTCTGGCTTTTAGAGTCTCTGTTGAGAAGTAATATGTAATTCTGATAAGTCTGCCTTTATATGTTACTTGGCAATTTTCTCTTTCAGCATTTAATATTCTTTATTCACTCTGTCCATTTAATGTTTTGATTATTATGTGATGGGATGTCAGGAGGATTTTCTTTTCTGGTCCAGTTCCTTTGGTGTTCTGTAGGTTTCTTGTATGTCTATAGTTCTTTCTTTCTTTCTTAGGGAAGTCTTCTATGATTTTGTTTGAGGTTTTAATGGCTTTTTGTACTGAGAATCTTCACCTTCTTCTATTCCTATTATTTTTAGGTTTGGACTTTATATAGTGTCCCAAATTTCCTGGATGTTTTGGGTTAGAAACTTTTTACATTTGGCATTTTCTTTAACCAATGTATCAATTTCTTCTATGGACTATCTTCTACACCTGAAATTCTCTTCCATCTCTTTTATTCTGTTAATGATGTTTATGTCTGTAGCTCCTGTTCTTTTTCCTGGATTTTATATCTGAAATGTAATCCCCTTGTATTTTCTTTATTGCTTCTATTTTCATTTTTAGGTCTTGGACAGTTTTATTAATTCCCTTCACTTGTTTGATTGTATTTTTCTGTATTTCTTTTAGGGGTTTGTTTGTTTTAATATTTAAGGACTTCTACCAATTTGATTGTTTTTCATGTATTGCTTTAAGGGAATTAGTTAGATTCTCTTTAAAGGCCTCTATGATCTTCATGAGATGGGATTTAAGATCCCAGTCTTGTTGTTCAGGTGTGTTAGGATATTCACAGCTTGCTATAGTAGGAGAAATGGCTTCTGATGGTGCCTCACTGCATTGGTTTCTGCTGATTATTTTCTTGTTCTTGCCTTTTACTATCTGGTTGTCTCTGTTTTGGGTGGCCTGGGTGCCCCAGGTTTGAGCATGCCTCCTGGGAGGCAGGCAAACTGTGGGGTGAGGTGCACTGTAGTGTACAGATCTGTGACTGCGGCTGTAGATGTGGACCAGGAGGATGGAGGCCAGGATTACTGGGCTTGCTATGGTCCCTGCAGGTGGGGGAAGTTTTTGGGGAGAAGTGGAGGGGCAGTGAGGTATAGGGGTCTCACCTATGTATCTCAGGTTAGAACAGACCTTCTGAGAGACAGGTGGAATTGTGGGGTGGGAAGAGGTATGCTGATCCAGGACTTCTGGTGTAGTTGCAAGCCTGAAGGAGGATTGAGCTCTGACCAGCTATTTATTTTTTAAGGAGGCAAGCTTGTTTTTCTAGTCAAGTGGTTGACTCCCAAAGAATATGAGAAAAGCAACACTACCGTGAGAAACCTGACAAACACTACAGATACTTGGGTAACATCATACCTGATGGCTCACATTCTGTCCTTGACATGATGCAGTGTGAATGATCCTTCACCTCTCAGATAGTCCATGAAAGCCTATACCTATAGTTGAGAAAAGCAACAAACAAACCCAAATTAAAATGCCTGGGTTACATTGTTCAATACATTCAAGGACATCAAGACGAAGATAAATTTGAAAACCTGTTGAGCATAAGTACCTAATAAGATATGATAAATAAATATAGTGTCAGGGATGGGATCTTAAAATAGGGAAAGCTTATTTTGTATCTGTAAATAATTAATAAAAGATCCTGGTATGGTGTTCCTTCCTGCTTATGACCATTTATGTTCCCAGATGAAACACACACACACACATACACACACAGCCTTCATATTTTAATATGTTTTAAGCAGCAAAATAGCTGACAACTGCCTACCCTCCATGCTGTTAGAATCTACTTTCTCCATTGTTATTTACCATGTTTCATCTGGGTTGCTACTAGCTCCCATTTCATGGTTCAGCTAACCCACGGAGGGACCTTTCTCTTTTCCTGAACACTCCTCTAAGGCATGGAGTCTCCTATCTCCTCCTGCTCCTTTTTGAGGTCCCCAGCTTAGGAAACCTTAACTCTGCCTATGTCTCTTCTCCAGAGCTATTGACTGCTGATATCTTTATTTACCAATCAGAATTAACTCGGGGCAGGGTCCCTCAGTGTCTTAAGTGCGACTCTTTCATGCAAACAGTTTTGTGGGACTCAAACTAACAGTAGAATACAAGCAGCATTAGGCCAAACCCACTACAGTATTAAGGAAGACTAAATATAAACCTAATTAGAGTTTAGTTAATGGCAACATACAATTGTTGGATCATTAGTTGTGACAAATGAACCATGGTAATACACAGTGTTACTAAACAGAAGAACTGCCACGTGTAGTCAGTCATGCATGCCTCCTGCACTTGAAAGCTGGGTGCAGGAGGATCTGAGATGAAGGTCAGTCTGGAAAAATAATGAAACGAAGCTAAAAGTAAATTAAATCATGAGCAAAAACACAGAGGATTAAAAAACCCTCTGCTCAATCTCTGTGACTTTTCTGTAACTCTGTAGCTTTTCTAAAATATATCTTTGAGAAAAGAATTAAGAATTAATGTATGGGGGCCTGGAGGGATTGCTCAGTGGTTAAGAGCATTGACTGCTCACAACCGTCTGTAATGGGTTCTAATACCCTCTTCTGGTGTGTATGAAGACTAAAACAGTTCACTCACATATATAAGATAAATAAATTTTTTAAAAAAGAATTAATGTATGTACCATTATACACGTGAAACAGTAAAGAAGAGAGCTGAAAATACTTCCAAGTAAATATGAGTTTTCACTTGCTGGAGGCAGCCATAACTTGGGAATGGGCCATATTAGATGAAGCATAGGAATTGTGAGATCCACATAGCCATGTTCAGAACCTAGCATGGATTATTGATCCAGTCAGTCTCTGGATCACTTTGTTCCTCAGTTCCCTGTACGTGTTACCTGTGGGTGACAGAGCACAGTAGCTGATTCTGATGGTCTTACTGAGGGTGGAGTATGATAATGGATTAGAGAATTCAGTGTCTTGTGTATAATTGTACAATACATACTAGGTGCAATTAATTGTTAAATTGCATGTGTTACTATTACATATTGAATTACTGAAAGCTACAGGTGGTCTTATAAAGAAGGCAACACTTTTTTTTTTTTTTACTGGATTCCACGTCAGAAGCAACTCCCTGCTTAATAAACGGATATTCTAGGTTTGTCTCCATTCTGCCAACAGTCTTCAGACCAGAAAGTGAGCCACATAGGTAGAGCAAAAGGAGGGCTCTGACCTAAACCCTACTACTGATCAAACCAGAATTCAACTGAGTGTGCTCATCTCTGAGAATAGTGTTCTTTTAAGTTCCTGAGAAAATACAAATTCAATTGATGAGTGGGCTTAGTTTGTGTCAGTGCAGAAAAATGGCTGATTGAAATAATTGTAGCATTTGTTATGCAACAAATAACATGAGTCTGAGATGTTGTATGCTTAGTAATGATGGTATTTAACACAAATCCCTGTCATCCTCCTATCTAGAGACTACTTAGATGTTCATTATGGTTTCTCAGACATGAGAGCAGACAAAGAAACTGAGTCATGCTGTCTATATGACCTTAACAACTGAGTCTGGTTCTTCAGCATTGGTTGCTGTCTGGTGGTTCCTATTCTTTTTCCACTCTGTAGACATCCTTTGTATTAGGTTAATTTTTCATATACAAATGTCAATTCTTTCCATAGCAAATATCTTGATTCCAATTCTTAAGAAAACTAGGTGAATTTTTAGATAAATCAGTAATCTACAGATTGGGAAAAAAAAAACTTCACTAACCCCACATCCAATAGAGGGATAATATTCAACATGTATAAAGAACTCAAGAAGCTAACCACCAAAAACCACAAACAACCCAATCAATAAATGAAAAGAATGGATACAGAGAATGTGGTTTATTTATGCAATGGAATACTACTCAGCTATTAAGAATGACGACTTCAGCCGGGCGGTGGTGGCGCACGCCTTTAATCCCAGCACTTGGGAGGCAGAGGCAGGCAGATTTCTGAGTTCGAGGCCAGCCTGGTCTACAGAGTGGGTTCCAGGACAGCTAGGGATACACAGAGAAACCCTGTCTCGAACATAAAAAAAAATAATAATAATGACGACTTTACAAATTTTGCAGGCAAATGAACTAGAAAGTATCATCCTTAGTGAGGTCACTCAGACCCAAAAGGACATGCTTGGTATGTACTCACTAATAAGTGGATATTAACTTAAAAAGTACAGAATACCCACGATACAGTCCACAGAACTCAAGGTTAACAAGCCGAAGGTTCCGAGTGGGGATGCCTCAATCCCACTTGGGAGGGAGAAGAAAGCAATCACAGGAGGGGAGACAGAAAGAGAGTCCTAGGTGGTAAAGAGGACAGGGAGGGGAAGAGGGGAACATGAGAAGGTATTGTGGGGGACAGGACTGAAGCCCTGAGGGCCAGCAGAAAGAATGGAAACAAGCAACCTTGAGAAGTAGGAGGTGGTGGGGGGACCCCTAGAATGTACCAGAGACCCGGGAGGTGAGAGACTCTCAGGACTCAGAGAGGGGCCTTAGATGAAATGCCCTATAGTGGGGAGAGGGAACTTGTAGAACCCGCCTCCAGCAGAACGACAGGGCATCAAGTGAGGGATGGAATTGCCGTCCCACAGTCAAACACTCTGACCTAGAATTGTCCCTGTCTGAATGAACTGCAGGGACAAAAATGGAGAAAAGCCTGGGCAAAAGGAGGTTCACTGACAGGCCCAAAGTGGGATCTAACTCTAAGGGAGGCCACAAGGCCTGTCATTACTACTGAGCCTATGGAGTGCTCACAAAAAGGGTCCTATCATGACTGCCCTCCAAAAGACCCTACAAGCAGCTGAAAGAGTCAGATGCAGATACTTACACCTAACCAATGGACTGAAGTCGGGGACCCCGGTGGTTGAATTAGGGAAAAGCTGGAAGACATTGAGGAGGAGGGTGACCCCATAGGAAGACCAGCAAT
>JADRCC010573879.1:0-13174 GCA_019843855.1 Hylomyscus alleni | reverse complement strand
CACAGCTGCTCACTTGTGCCTGCCTATTGCTTCAGTGTGAAGGGAAAAAATCTTTTGAATCTATTACTAAGAAGAAAAAAAATGGACCTTTTTGGACACTGACTCAGAACTCTTGGCCTTGTTTTTGTTGAAACGATATATTGTTTTACAAGCAGCTCTGAGCTCCAAGCCCACATTCCTGCTCACATCACTATTATTATTTCATGGTTTCCACATCATCTCTGAGGCTCTATGCAAAAACTAAAAAAAAAAAAAAAAAAAAAGAAAATCTAAATAAGTTGTGCGCATGTATATGCACATTTGTGGCAGCAGAGAATGAGGGATGTTGCAGTGGGAGGATGTCGTCACAGGGGAGCACTACGGGAGCACCCGGGCCACTCAGGTTTTCTTCTGAGTATGGCCAGCAAAGCAGATGTAGTCAACACTTACAACCATGCTTACACGTGCAGCCGGCTTGTGCTGCAGAAGCAGACATTTTTGGTGGGACGGAATGGATGGATGGAGATCAGTTGTGGATTGCTGGAGTAATGCCTAAAAGAAATCACAAGGCAGTGCTATCTCAATGAGTGAGACATTCCCCTCCCCTCCTCCCCCTCCTCTCCCCTCCCCTCCCCCATGCTCTCTAGAGTTCTGTCTGCCTCTTTGCTTGTTTTCCAGTTTCCAAATGGAAGCAACAATGGAGAACAGGACCCAATGGCCTCATATCGCATGACATGCTGATTGGTTTAAAAATAAAATCAAAACAGTGCCATGTGACACTCCAGGGGAGCTTCTAGCAGCACTAGCTGAAGCACAGCTCTGTAGCACTATGATTTATAAACACGTGCATATCTGTTTTCTGATTTGTTTCCTCTCAAATTCAGGCAAACGCAGGCAGGCAATATTAGCTTCATTTTCCGTTGAGAAAAGTAAGACTGAGAAAAATAAAGAGATACAGCAAAAGGCATCTGGTTGGTTGGTGTCAGATGTGGAGAAACTTAGACCTTCTGACTCTCAGGAGCCTTTTGCCACTGTCAAGATCTTCCTAGTTTTACAGAGGTGATAGTTGTGCAATTACACTTTAAGGCCATCATAGAAACATCTAGGAAATATAGAAGAGTAAATCACCCGTAATCACATTTAGCAGAGTGTTTACTATTAGTTTTCTTTCTTTAAAAATTATTATTTTTTACACTCCATACTATATTCCCCTCCCCCACCCTCCGACGGTTCTACACCCCATACCTCCTACCCACCTCCCTGTCTCCACGTGGATGTCCCCAGCACCCACCCCACCTGACCTCTAAACTCCCTGGGGCCTCCAGTCTCTTGAGGGTTAGGTGCATCATCTCTGAATGAACACAGACCCGGCAGTCCTCTGCTGTATGTGTGTTGGGGGCCTCATATCAGCTGGTGTATGCTGCTTGTTTGGTGATCCAGTGTCTGAGAGATCTTGGGTCCAGATTGAGACTGCTGATCCTCCTACAGGGTCTCCCTTCCCCTCAGCTTCTAAATTTTCTCTCTATTTTAATATATTTATACAAGCATTTATACACGTAGATGAGTTAGTGCAGTCATGTTAGAATATCAACAAGCATAAAGTATGATTCTCTTCGTAACACTAACAGTATCTTTAGCTTTATAGCTTCCATCTTCCTATGTCGAAATAATGTTAGTTTATTGAGCATTTATTTGTCTGGAAACATTTTGTCATTTTCTGTCCTGTGAATGTGAAATATCCCCCACAGGAGGCTGCTGCCCAGTTCGTGGCACTGTTAAGGAAGTCCCTAGATCCTTTTGGAGGTGGAGCCTCTTTGGAGAAAGTGAGTCTGTGGGAGTGGGGTCTTTAGGCTTTATAGCCTGGTACTATTGCTATTTTTTCTTTTTATTAGATATTTTCTTTATTTACGTTTCTAATGTTATCCCCTTTCGTGGTTTCCCCTCCAAAAACCCCCTGTCCCCTCACCCCTCCCCCTGCTCACCAACCCACCCACTTCCACTTCCTAGTCCTGGCCCTCCCCTACACTGGGGCATCTAGCCTTCACAGGATGTTGGGGCAGCATCATCTGCCAGGTTTCCTGCTTGTGTTACCATGGCTTTCTTCCCTGCCTGATGAACTGTAGCCCTCTGGACCTGTAAGCCAAAATAAGCTCTTTCTCTCTTAAGTTGCTTTTCTTGCCATATTTTATCTCAGCACAAGGAAAGGAAATTAAGACACTATGAAAGGGAAAATTTATATACATATGCATATATATGTATACATATACATATCTGTTATTTATATGTTTGTTCCTTTCATATATGTGTGTGTAAATATATGTGCTTACAAATATACACATACATATATACATGTAGTCTTATCTGTACACCCTTTCACATGTGAGTGGTAAAATACTATGGCCACTATTGGGTGGGGCCTTTTGTAATTTTCCAGAAAGATAAAATATATTCAGGTAATTTTTTCACTTAAAAATGTAACTTAGGGGGCTGGTGAGATGGCTCAGCGGGTAAAAGCACTGACTGCTCTTCTGAAGGTCCTGAGTTCGAATCCCAGCAACCACATGGTGGCTCACAACTACCCATAATGAGATCTGATGCTCTCTTCTGGTGCGTCTTAAGACAGCTACAGTGAATTATGCCGGAGTGAGCAGGGTCAGAGCGAGTGGGGCCGGCAGAAGTCCTGAGTTCAGTTCCCAGCAGCCACACACATGATGGCTCATGGCCATCTGTATAGCTACAGTGTACTCTTACACACAAAATAAATCTTTTAAAAAATAAAAAAATGTAACTTAGAAGTCTCTTCATATAAATATGCAAAGTGTGTTGAGTATTTTCTGTAGTGGCTACATGGATATACATTAACATGTACCCTAGTGATAAATATTTAGGCAATTTCAAACTTCATTGTTACTCTTATTATGTGAAACTTATTTATTATATTAAAAGCCATTTTGAGTGCATGAAGTTTTGTTTTAGGATCAGTTTTGAGAAGTGGGATTAGGAGGGTGAAGGTTTACATTTTTGACATGTTGGCAAACCAACCCCTGCAGAAGTTGAGCCAATTTAGTCCATTCACTAACAAGGTATGGTGTGCCAATCTCTCCACATCTGTACTGACAAAATGTGGTAGCACATTTCTTTGTCCAGTACTCAGTTATGTGAACTCTGGCTTCTCAGTGTATTAGTGTGCGTGTACACCTGTTTATGTGAAGCCAGATGACAGTCTTGCATGGTGTTCCTCTGATGACATTTTTTCTTTTTTGAGATAAAAATCTCCCATTTGCCTAATCTGAATAAGCAGGCTAGGTTGGTTGGCAGTGAGCCCCCAAAATGTCCATTCTGGGAACCAAACTTGACCCGAGTGCTTGGAGCTCTTTGCTAACTGAACTGTCTCCTCAGCCTGCTCCATATATTTTTAATTTATCTGTCTATAACTATGAGCAGAACTAAACATTTCCTCATGTTTTCTGAAAATAAAAGTTGTGTTTTCTTATGACCTTTTCCCTTGCTCGTTATTTCATTTAAAAATAATTGATTTCAAAAATAATTGATTTATATGAATTATTTATGTTATACAAATTAACCACTGATTTATAACATTATAACACTTATTTCCCATTTTATTTATTTAAAAGATTTTTCTTCATGGTTGTTTTGCTTTATAGCTAAAAAATTTGAAGGTTAAATCTACCAACTTTTTCTATTGTGCTTAAAAGGTTTCTCCACATAAAGTTTGTAAGAATTTTTTCCTCTGGTGTAACTTTTACAGTTTGATATTTACATGTAGATTTTTTTATCTTTCTAAATTTTCTTTTGAATTATACATGTGCTCTAAATCTAGAAGTTTGTTATTGTTTTTGTTGTTGTTTTTCAAAGGGGTACTTCCTAATTCTCTTACATATTTGAGATTCCATCTCCTTCAAAAACTAAATTCTCTTCTGTATTTAAATTTATTTTATTATTTTGCTTCCTATCATAGTGCAATGGTCTCATTTTATTTCTCTGCCAATATCATGCCATTTTAATTTTAAGATATATATATATATATATATATATATATATATATATATATATTTGATATTTACTGCAACTATGAATTCCTCTGTCCAGAACACCCTGATTGCTTTTGTCCAGAGTCCCTGCTCATTTACTGCCCTGTAAGAACGTTAGAATCAGTGTGTCTTATTCCAGAAAAAGAAGTGTTGCTATTTTTATTGGGATTATGTTTTGTTTATAGACTAATTTAGCAGAAAGAGTCATTTTTATGATGCTGAATATGACATTGCTGCATGTCATTCTTCTTTCCATCCCTGGGGAATATATAAAAATGTTTATTCAGAGAGAGACAGAGAGAGAGAGAGAGAGAGAGAGAGAGAGAGAGGAGAGAGAGGAGAGAGAGAAAAGAGAGAGAGAGAATGCCTTTTTTCCAGTGATTTTCTTTTTCTCTAGTATTGTGAATGGAGTCTCGTCTTCGTAATTCCTGTTTGTCTATGTGAAATTTACTGCTCTGGTATATTCAAAGAAACACCAGCAAAATATGACAACTGGTTCTTTCTTTCTTATTTACATGATTAATTTCTTTGTTTTGTCAAAAATTACTTTTGCTGATCAAAGATATTAAAATGAACAGTAGTTTCCAGACCAGAAGTTTTGGTATTTTTCTCGAATTAAAGGCTAATATTTGTAATGCTTTACTAGGCAGTACTTGTGTGTTGTTGGGAGATTTTTATTATGTAAGAGAGATCTTATATCTCTAATTTACTTACCAGTTGTTTTCAATTATCTACTAAGGTCAAGAATAACTAGTGAGGAATTTATTTATTTACTTATTTACTTATTTATTTATTTATTTATTTATTATTAAACCATTTTTAAGTTTGCAGATTTTTAAGGGAAATAGCTTTTTATTAACCTTTCCATTGTTTTTCCTATCATTGACTGTTTAGTGCATTTAGAAATGTGTTTGGCTTGTTCCTTCTGTCATTATCTATTTACTTGATAATCCACCACCCCCACAAAATTAGCCACTTTAAGATTTCTCAATTTCTTAACATATTTACTTATATAGATAGGAGCATCATTGCAGATAGTTCTTGGTTTTCCTATATTTTAGTTAATTTCTATGATTTCTTTTATAGCTTTTGGATTAGGTCATTAAATTATTCATTGATTTTGGAGGGGTTCACAAAGATTCAGTATTTAAATTGAGTATCATTAATTTATGGTTTAACATTGAACATTTTTTATTTTCTTAAGCTAGGTATTCTATTTAAAGTTCTTTCTAATATAAGTACAGTTGACCATATATGTTAACACATTCAAATATATTTTAGTGTATTTCTGTTTCAATTAAACTGATACATATTTTCACTACTATTCTTTGGTAGGTAGTCTTAAAATGTATTTGGATTTGTTTCTACCTCCTTTAATGCTTTCACAGTTTTTCAGTTAAATGCATCTTGGTGAGTTTTGTTTCTTTCATTACAAATAAACTGATATGTTTGGCTCTTCTAGTCCATAGTCTCACCCTGCATCCTGTTCCTCTCAGTTTATCTGTGGAGAAGCTAGCATCACATGACTTGCAAGGCTTACCACAGTCTAGTTCTACCCATCACGTATTTGTGCAATCTTATTTATGCGTTAGACTCTTGAATTTTCTCTAACTTGGAAGCTGGATCAGACTTCTTTCTGCACCTTTGTTAAGACTGTAAGTACGGTGCACTCTCTCATCGGGAGGCCCATGGTCTGGTGTGCATTGGCAGCCATTGGTTCACTTCCCTCTGCTGGAGGCCTCACTGGGTTGACCATCCACTCCCACCATTTACCTCTCACTTACCATTTGTACTTCCTCTGTAAGGAGATGCTATTTTCTTGACTGCTGGCTGTATGAGAATAACCACATTTTATTTGGCTCTTCACTGTCATGTGAGAATGGCTAGTTAGCTTTTTAAAATCTGAGTATAGTCATAATTCATCAATTTAAATACTTTTGTGAGTTTTGGTCAACTGTACTATCTTTTTGAAGTTCGAGTTTTTCTATTTTTGGCAATGTTCATCTCTTGTAGCACCTCCTGGGTTCTTTTGACATAGTCTTAGTATTCCTTGGTAGGTTATTTGCTTTCTGGTATAGTGACATGTTCTAGGCTCATCTTGTTCATTTTCTTTCCTTGGTACCAAACCACACCCCCAAAGCTTTAGTTTCCTCTAGTGAGAAATTGCATTTCAAGACGACCACATGGATGCTAGCATTCCCTCAATGGATAAAGCTTACAAACAACCTCAGGATCATAAGATAGTTCCAATTAAAAGTCAGTATTAATATTTTTTTCCTAATGTCGTATTGCATTTAGTCATCTCCCACACTGAGAACTAATTCTCAAGGACACACAGGATAATAGAATTAGAACATTTCCTAATTACTCATTTTCTTTGGCTAGCATTATATATACAACATTCTCAGAATAACTCTAATACCATGCCAATATAATTACTGAAATTAGCTCAAAAATACTTTGGGAGTGTTCTAATATTATCCTTTCTATCTGTGGATATTGCCTTTCTTTATGAATTTTACCCCTCAGACACTCATGTTATAAGCAACTGGATTTAATATTGTCTACCCAACCTTGTAATGAGCTCTTTTTGGTTTGATTTCTGAAACTATTTTTTTCTATTACATTTATAAGGAAGACTTCGTGGGACAATGTTTTTGAATTCTTGCGTGCTGATAATAGCTGCTTGTGATCCTTTCTCTTTTGGCATAAACTGTTCCTGTCCAAAAAAAAATCTGTTGATAATTTAATTTAATTTGCCTTTGTAAGTCCCTTGCTATTTTGGCCTGAAAGCACAAGAGATTTTTCACTTTGCTTCTCCAAAGTCCAGTAACTTAACTAGAATATTCCCATGTTGATCATTCTGCATCTGCCTCATATAGCTGATGTGTTCTTTCAGTATGAGAACGTACACATTTTCAGTTTTTAAAATTACACCGAATCTTTCTTGAATGATAATAATTTACAATTTTGTACTTGTTTTTGACAAGATAAAAGTGTCCCCCTTAAAAGGTTCATGTATTGAAGTGGTCGTCCCTGATGCAAGTTGTGTCCAATTGTGCTACTTTGAGGAATAATTCAATCATGGAGCCTCTGACTTCATTAATGGATTAATCCGTTGATATATTCAAATGTTGACTAGTCTGTTGGAAGGCACTAGAATTGCACAACGTGGAGTATGTATAGAGAACGGAAGTCAGTAGGGGTGTAGATTTTAAGGATGTCCTTTCCTGGACACTTCTTTCCTGTTTCTCCTCTCACTGCTTTCTGGCTACTGTGATATACTCACTCTGTGCTACCACGCCCTTACTGTATGATACCCTGCGTCTCCTCAGGTGCACGGCAATGGAGCAAAGCTACCACAGTCTGAAACCCTGAGCCTAAAGCAGGCTTTACATTTCTTTGCTCTGGTTTTGTCACGGTGAGGAAAGTCTCAACTAAAACAGGTCCATGGCTCTAGCGTTATTCTCGAGGTATCTGTTACCTACGAGTGTATGTTGCCATTCAGCACATTCACTTTTTATATAATAGTTCATTCCCTCATTTCTTTTCTAGTTAAAAAATATTTTCCTCTATGGTAATTTTATCCTTTTCCTAAAGTGTTATTTTTCATGTTGATCTGGTCTTGTATTGCTTTCGGCTTGTTTTTTTTTTTCCTCCTGGAAAGAGAGATTTACTTCCCCTTTTATATTTGTCCCCCCAAAGTCTGTCATCTCATTTATGATGTCCTATGATTCTAATTTGTATTGGCCTTATGTAATCATCTTGAACATTATTTTTGTTGCATATGTTAAATGTTGCATATCTCTAGCTTTTTTTATACATTGTATTTCATGTGTGATTTTCTTAATGTTTATTAGCATGTTTGGAAATAGTAAATTATGATTATGTCTAAGATTTGAACAAATACTTGGTATAAGGACTGCATATTTCCCCAGACCCTCCCTACTCTATCACCATCTAATTTCAACTTAATTTCCTCTTCTCCCTTCTCAAAACTCTGAGAGGGAAAAACAAAGGAAACTAAAACCAATATGACAAAAAGTAATGAACAGCATAACACAAAATTCACACACACACACTTACACACACACACACACACACATACACACACACATACAAAATGGAGTTTGGTTTGTGTTGGCAAATTGCTACTAGAAATGAAACCTGCTCTGGAGAGTGGTGAATATACCCAATGATATACCTGTGTTAGAAAACTGTTTGTATGTTTGTTTGGTTGGTTGGTTGATTGGTTGTTTTTTTGTTTTATTTTGTTTTGTTTTTGGCCCCAACACACACATACACAGCAGAGGAGCAGACTGCCTATTCTGGCCTCAAAGAGAGAAGACACACTTAACCCTTGAGAGATTTGAGGCCCCAGGGAATGGGGAGGCCTGGTAGGGTGTGGGGCGTGTAGGGGTATAGGGCCATCCTATTGGAGACAGGAGAGGACCTGTTGGAGGACAGAAGAAGATGGCGATAGTGACTGGACTGTAAAGTTATATAACACCAATACAAATTAGAATCATGTACATCATATATGAGATGACAGACTTTGGGGATAAATATAAAAGGGAAAGTAAGAATAAAAGAAAAAAGAAAAACAAACCGACAAAAGGAAAAACCTGGCTTTATTTTCTTTCCCAGAGCTGTAAATTGCAGACAGCTTCTTGGTCAGGGGTGAGACTTTCTGTCTAACTTCCTTGCCTAGTATTGGAATTTTGTCTAGTTTAAACCTGTGTAGATGTTGTGCATCCTGTGGAAGTCTCTGTGAATTCAGTTGTGTGTCACTATTGTTTTCTGGAAGACAATGTTGTTTCCCTGAAGGTATCATCTCACTTTCATCTTCCTCTTCTGCATAGATCCCAGGATTCCAGAGGAAGACGTTTGATTCCGATGTCCCACTTAGAGCTCTGTGCCCTACCCCACAGTCTTTCACTCTGCATGCTTGTCCGATCATGTATCTCTGTATTATTTCCCATCTACTGCAAGAAGACACTTCTCTGATAAGGGTTGAGTGCTTATCTAACTATGGGTATCGTGATATGTTATTAGAAGTCATTTTACTGTCATATTCCTTTAGGTGACTAATAGAAAGTTTTCTCCTAGGCCCATGATCGATCTAGTTTCAGGTTATTGGCTACTTTAGCAGTGTCAGATATATGTTTCATCTGATGTAAAAAGCCTTAAATTAATTTTTAAATCAAAAAAATAGTTGGTTACTGTAGCATGAAATATTTAAAAAATTCAAACCAGGCTAAGCCAGCAGGCCCTGGTGAACTGGCCAACCTGTTCTCCTCACATGGAGACTCTCTGACTCAGAGCTCTGAATCTCTCCACCCTGCTCTCTAAGTTCCCACTGGTGGGTAATTACCACACCAGCCCCACTCTGCCAAATTCCAACAGCTTTTTTGGGTGCAATTCTAGCAAACCCATACTTTGCTGCTGTACCTCTCTCTGGAACCCAGTTGAGTTGCCGCAAGAAGGAAAACACTACACAAACTTAGTTCAGAGTCAACAGGTAACTCAATCACTGGGTGCAACAACTAGAATCCTAATCTTGTAAGCCATATTAAATCCTGGTGGATACACCACCTAACCCAGGGGCCACTAGTAGCTACATCATGCCCTCCCTCTGTCCCTGTCCAAAAGCCTGTATCTCTCTCCTGCCTCCTCCACTGTCCTCTGTTCAACCCAGAAGTCTCCCCTACTTGCCCAGTGATTGGTTTCTTTCTTTATTCATTAGAAGGGTCACATAAAGTCTTAAGTATGTGATTCATATCTTGTCCCAGGTAGCCCTTTTGGGGAATCTGAATTAGCTTCAAGATACAAACAGGACCAGGGCTATCTATCCACAGCAAGTTACTCCAATAACATTTCTGCTAATGTCAAGTCAATGTATTTTGCAGGCAGATTGCTGTTGTAGGTTGCAGGAGTTCGAGCTTGTTAGAATGAAGTAAGAAAGCTTGGTTTAGTCCTTAGAAGCTTTGTAGATGTGACCAAGGAATTCAAACAGCCATTATAAACCAGAAAATGCAAGAAACCCGTTTCATACTTCTGATCTCCAGAGCTGTATGATAAGCTTCTTTACATGTTAATTAGTACTTATTGAGTGCCAACCATTACGTTTTATACCATGTAATGATGTGTTTTGCTGTATTCCTTTGAAAAATTAGACTTCACTCTAGCATGAAGTTCAGATATTTTGAATTACTTTGATCAATCAGTGGTGTGCTTTTTATTTTTCTTATGTCACATCCAGTGTATCTTTTTTACTATATATAATTTAGTTCTCCAAACACGAATGAATTTTGAAGGCCATATCCAATTCCCCATTAATTGGAAGCTATCTCCCCTCTGGATCTCCTTTATGAACTCCAAAAATTGTTGGTCTACTATGTTTAGGTGTGATTTTCTGTGGCCTCAACTTGTTTCTCTTCATGTATGTGTATTATAACCACTTAACAAAGATTTAAAGGATAATTGCATGGTTCTCAGGCCCTCACTTTGGGCATCTCCCTTATTTCCAATAATTTCTCCCATTTAGAAGCATGGTCCCATAAATCTTATACACCAGAGTCATCTGCAATTGTATTCTTGGTATTTTCAACAAGACTTATAGGCTGTGGGTCAATGCTCTCTGAGTTATGGTACTCTAGAAAGTGCCTCTGTTCAACAATCTGTTTCAATTTCTAGGGCTCACTAGACTTGCTCCCCTTTTCTCGGGGTTTGGTCTTGTGTAGATTGTTGGCAACTGTCTGACAACAGTGATTTTATTTGCTTTTTCTACTTTCAATTAGGAGGGCTGTTCCCATAGCAATTAATCATGTAAGGAGAGTAGTAAGTGTCTCAAAGATACTATTTTATAAACAAATTTCTATAGCCTCGTAACTAGAAGGAAATTATGTTCTGACAGCTTATTAAAAGTAAATACTGTCTTTGTACATCCATGTGGATGAGTGTGTGTTTGTGTACGTGTGTTTGAAAAAGACAAAAACAGGACTTTTTGTTTAGCATGAATATTAGTTTGGTTTTTTTCTAGAATCTGGAGTTAAGATTAACATTGGGGTACTGGTAGTTTATTTAGAAAATAGTTCTATAAAGTGCTATGAAGTAGTTGGATAAGCAAAATGGATCAGAAGGAAATGGCCTAGATTAGAAACGGTGCTTCATTCCATTGCAATGACTATGAAGTATGTAGAACCACGTGTCAAACGATTGGAGACAGGAATGCCTCTGAGGTCTTCCTTGCTCCCAGAGCTTATTCATTTCTCTATTGATCCAACTCCCAGGGCAACAGAGAAGACCTTAAGTAGGAACGTATGGAAAAACAAACGTAGGCGGAAGGTATGTACTAAGGATGTAAGAACTAAAGACATAAACTAGTGATGCAGCACGAAGGTAACTAAGGAGCTGCATAAGCACCAGTGGTGTCAGCAGCAGGGGAATGTGAGGATCAGAACACAGTATGTCATCAGAACAACGCCATGAAAGATGTGAGGGTCAGAACACAGTACGTCATCAGAACAACGCCATGAAAGAAAACCTGAGTAGACTATAACCAAGGTTTGGTCTTAACAGAGTTTCCTGTTGAAATCCGTAACCGTGGAGATAAAGGGATCCTATGGCGGGGCCATAAGTTTAATCATTTACACATTTGCCACCAGGGGATAACAAATGAAAAATACAGCAAAGCGAAGGTCTGATGGTAGGCGGAGTGCTCATCTGATACAGAGGGCCAGGGCTCCCTCAGGGAGCAGACTTCCTCTGGCTTGGATTCCATAGTCTCCTTTCCAACCATTTAATGTTCTACACCTCTTCCTCTACCTCTAGAGTTCCGGTGTCTTTTTGTCCCACACAGCAGTGCTGTTAAGTATTATTCAAGTGGAAAATGACCTTATGCCCCAGCTTCATCCTAGCATCCAGATGCAGACTTGCTGTCATCCTTGAAGATGCTCATTCAAGAGCTGCAGAACACTAACAGGAAGGAGGATTTAACAACATGCCTCTGCCCAAATTCTTCACCTTTGTTTCCTCCATATAAGAGGATATATTTCCCCTCACATCTCCTGACTTTCAAATTACTGAGTCTAACTTTACTGCCACTCAACAACAATTCCTTATAGCTCAGTATTGTATCCCTAGCATTTAAAACATTTTCCACAATGCTCCACCCCCGCCAAAATCAAGATTCAATCTTGAGCTTTGATATAGAGTTAAGAGATAAAAGGTTTACTGATGAACCCCTACTGTGCATCCTATTAATGATGGGATGACTCAGAAGAGAAGAAAAATACCAGAGCATTTTGACACTGATAGTTGAAATCTTAACTCTGTCTATAAAGACACACTGGTGCCTTCAGTAGAAAGGGAAGTATCAGTTATGGTTTGGGGAATTTCCTAAACATTGAGACCTCCTTTTCAGTAGATATTTTTAAAATTTTTGAAACTATAACATAATTACAACACTCCTCTCTTCCCTTTCCTCCCTCTAATCCTTCCCATACACCCTTCCCTCCATATTCTTCTTGACATTTGTAGCTTCATTTTCACCAATTGTTACTATCTATATTCCTAGTTATAACATTATATGAGTTCATATAGTGTTACTTGTATATATGTTTTCAGAGTAAGCATTTGGTACTGGACAACCAATTGATATATTCTTCTCAGGGGAAGACCAGTTATCTTGCTCCCAGCTTTCCTCAGTTGCCTGTGGTTTTTTGTGTAGGATTAAGAGCTCTTGGACTTTTTGTTATTCCCTTGGTGCCAAATTGAATGACAAAAATAGGTTATGATATTATCTAAAACCAGCCTATATTAGAGAAAATTTCTAGGTTACTATTTAAATTGAATTAGGATGTTACACAGAGTGACTTGAGAACCTCACATCTAAACTGTAACTAATTGTTCTATATGAAAAATGAACAAAAGCCCATCCCAGAAAGGGGATTGTGAAATCATTTAAGATAAAAGACATAGAGTTAAAAATTTAAACATCTTAGAAACAGAGTTCAAGATAGAAAGAGAGAGGTTTGGGGTATCAGGGAAGAGTCTTTCTTGATGTATTGTAGCCAACTGAGGTGACAGATAGAATCAGATAAGAATAATGATTTTCATTGGTTGGTTTAACTAAAACTAAC
>JADRCC010573876.1:6458-20497 GCA_019843855.1 Hylomyscus alleni | reverse complement strand
TATCTTAGAGCTATGTCATTCTAAGATACCTGTCTTTTGACTAATTATGCATCTTTTTCTGTGCCTTTGCTTCGTTTCAAGATGCCAATATCCTCCTTTCTCTAACCTTAGACTTCTCCAAGGGGGTGTGGTAAAGCCATCCCAGGTGGTAGGCCGACCTGCACCACTCCATGTGCTGAGCTTTGGAGAGGTTAAGGGGAACTCTTCAGTGACTGTTCACTGAGCTCATTTAGCATTGCTTGCTATGAGAATTTGCCTTGTTTGAACCACAAATGTGCACATTCTCATTGTTTTACTGGAATATTTGACTACTCGGGCATTGTGGAAGTGAGAGATTTCAGAAAACAGAGGTCCAGGCATGGCACATCGTCTTGCTTCTGGTGGTTATAGATAGGCTTTTTCATTGCCATTTTGGGAGTCACATAACAGAGGGAGCTGCTGTGTTCTCCAATAGAAGAACACAAATGACCTTGTCTCAGGGGAACTCTACTCTATATAGGGTCATGATTGACAGAGGGAATGAATGAATGAGTGAATGAATGAATGGCAACCTAGGAGAATGCATTGCTTTTATTGGATTTTCGTCAAAATTTGTTCAAAAAAGCAGATAGACAAAAGAAAATGTAAACTCTAAAATACTTGAAAGACTGGAGGAGAGGATGGGAGGTGGCAGCTTGTGTGAAACACTTGCTCAGCAAGTGTGAGGCTCCGACTTTGGATCCCAAGAACCTACATAAAAGCCAACTGTGGCCTTGCATGCCTGCAGTCTCAGCACTGGTAGGGAGAAGGCAGTTGCATCATGGGGGCTCACTGACTAGCCAGTGCTGCTGAAACTGAGCTCGAGGTACAGCGAGAGACCCTGACTCAAGCCAAACAAAATAAAAAACAAAACAAAACAAAATAAAGTGACAGAAAGAAAAGAAAAATGTTAGGTGGTGAATGATAGAAGATGCGCTGTTGTTCTCCTGCCTCTTAATTTATATGCACAGGAAAGAGAGCATACACAAATAGACCCAGGTAAATATGTCCCTCATCCCCCCCCCCCCAACTATAAGAAACAGTCTCTAGTGTTAGTGTCTTAGCATAGGGATTTTTTACTTAAAGTAAAAAGTGTGGTTTATGAAAGGTTTTACTTATAAATCTCCTGTTCCATGAATAAAAAAAAAGAAAACTTTTACGTTGCAAAGTTCTATGAGCAGAAGAAAGAAGACTTGCTACAGATTGGGAGAAAATATTTCCAAATTTCCAGACCATCTATTCAATCAAGGATACCATTTAGAAAGTGAAAAATAGAGCCATAGAAAACAACTAAAAAAGCCAAATCTCTTAAAATTCAACATTTTATATTCAATTAAATCCAAACATAAAATGGAAATAGGCATGGGCAGCTCTTTCACTGAAGAGGACAGACAGATGGTAAATAAGGACTTTAAAAGACAGATAACATCATTTGCTACTGGGGAGATGCAGGATAAAACATACTAATGCGTGGCTGCCCACCCACCAGGAGAGTCAAAATCCAAACTAGTGGAAACATCAAAGGCAGAGGCAGCTGCTGGCTATGCCAGAAAACATCTCAGAAGACAGTTTGGTAATTTATCTTAAAAAAGAACAGATGCATCTACAATCCATAATGTATAGAGCTGAATATTTTCCCTAGAGAAATATAGATTTATTGTGTACACACACACACACACACACACACACACACACACACACACACACACAAAGCAAAAACTCATGGCACATGAAAATTTTGTTAGGTTTATATCAGTGTTCCCAAACTGGGAACAACCACAGGCCCTTTGTTATTTGAAGGGCTAAACAAGCCACTGTCCATCTATAGCATGTCCTGTACCCCAAAAGGAAGACCAGAAACCACCAAAGCACATAGCAAACTCCATGACTCTCCAGAGGGACATGCTGTATGAAAAGCCAATTGTTTCTGTCTCTGAGTCTTCAGCATATGCTACTGTGTTATTCCTTCCAAGGCTCAATGAACTTTCCAGAAGAGGGCCTGAAAGAGCATGAGAGCTGGAGGATTGAGAGATGAGCAGGGGGGAAAAAAAAAAACTCAGCAAAAAGAGCCACTGCTCTCAGGAATACCCTGTAGCTGTGATTATTTGCATAATGGCTGCATAATATTGGCATAATATGACCTTAGGATTTTATCACAGCTGGGGGAAGAGCTTACTATGCCCCTCCTCTCTCTGAGTGACTATGGGCAATTAATGGTTGTTGGCAGAGGGGCATTACTCATTTTTTTCAATAGCTTCACCATTGTCCTTGCTCCAGTAAACTAACTGCCACCCACACTTGGACAAGAAACTCATAAAATGCAGTGGGCCACACAGAAAGAAGATACAGAAGTGGGATACAGAAGATACAGAAGTGGGGGTCTTCTTGAGAATGGCTCCAGCAGAAGAGGGCGATGAGAGAAAGTACTAGCAGGGTAAAAAGACAAAAGAAAAAAAAAAGAATTAATTCATTATATAAGTAAGAAACTGTCGATTATTAATCTCTGAAAGACCAAACCTCAAAGGGTTTGCAGACATTGTGATTCCATGCACAAACCAGTTTTGAAGTAGATAAGTTACAAGTTTGCAGAATAGATTTGTGGCTGCCAGAGGGTCTGATGGAAGAGTTCTTAGAAAGGACAACAAGAGGCATTCTCTTGAAGACAGAGCCATTTTTTTCTCAGTACTACTGGAGTATATATCTGAACCCACACTGGGGATCAAAATGTATGCATGTGTAGAGGTAAAACTACAGAGTGTGAAAGAGGTCAGTGGGTGGCTTCCTAGTCAACATTTGGCTGTGAGACTTAATCAGAGCCCTGAAAGCTGTTATCCTTGAAGAAAAACAGTTAGGAGACAGGGAAATCTCTGTATGTGAGGCTATAATTATGGATATGAATCTGTAACTCTGTAAAAAAAAATTACAGTTTAATTAAAGCAATCTTTGAGGAAAAGCCATATGGCTTTCCAGCTGAAGTCAGTGTGTGTCCTGAGCTGACATTTCAAGCTTAGCTCTGAGGGTGTCATCCTCTGTCTGGGAGTGCACCTGCCTCCAGCTGTTCCTGGGAAACTCTGGGCACTGACATGTTTTGCTGGAGGCAGCAATGCCAGCCCTGGAGCAAAGCCTACTCTAGGCCCATTATCCCCTAGTCAGAATTCTGGTCAAAGGCTTCAGTGTTCATAGCTACTGTGCTGCAGGGTTATGGGGCTTCTAGGTTTCCTCTCTACCACGCCTGCAGGAGCTTTCTTCAGACTGGTGCAGAAGACATTTGAAATGGGTTTCCGAGTTGAAGATCAACTGTTCATCCTACTCACTCTTTGCCTGAAGTCATGTATGCCAAAGCAAAACCTTCAACTTTCTCCACAAGGGGCCTTTGTTCTTGCTCTCTGTGTAAGAAGTGCTATTTTGGATTAAATAACAGAGCTTCAAGCTCACTGTTTAGACATCCAGTTCTGAATAAAGGCAGCTGGAGTAGTGGACCCCACCATTTTTTGTGTGGGAAGAGTTAATTCAGATCTTGCATCTACAGAATGGGCTCGAATATGTGAATGTACTCCTGCATTTCCATCCACAATCTCTGAGGCCAAAGACAATAGAAGGTCAAGCAAATAATGGTGGTTTATGTAGCAGTCAGTTTAGGCTTCCAAAACGAAACACTGTAGATGGGGTACAGAAAACAAAAGAGATTTATCTCTACTGATTTAAAAAATCTGAGAGGCTCCATATCAAGTGTCCAGTTGCTTTAGTTCCTAGTATGGGCTTTCTTCTGGCTTGTTAATGGCACCTCCTCACCTCCATCCTATTTGTGCAGAGATTCTCTTCTCCTCTTCCAACTTCTATTCCTTTTTCTTGTCTCTTTCTCTCTTTCCTTTTTCCTCTCCTTCTCTTCTCTTTTCCTTTCTTCCTCCCTTCCCTTCCCTTCCCTCCCTCCCTCCCTCCCTCCCTCGTTCTGTCCCTATTTTCCTCCCTTCTTTTCTTCTTTCCCTCAGAGTCTGGCTACATAGCTCAAGTATGCCCGGGACTTATTGTTTAGTTTAAATTGGCCTACAAGTAGTTAACTGGTCCAGTCTCCGGGGTGTTACAGGCATACACAATCATTCCAATTGTCTCTTTCCCTCTTCTTAAAAAGCAAGCAATTTTTACCAGACTTTAACCTCCAACCCATGTTAGGTCTTAATTCTTCCTGTAAGTCCTGTTGACATTTACATTATGTGGATGGGTTGGCACTTCAGTATATGATTTGGGGAGAACATCAGTCCACAGCAGCTCCCTTGGAGAAGTTATCTGGCATGTGCTGAACAGTCAGAATATGGAGGTGTTTATCATTCAATTATTTTTACTTCTCTGACAATAAATAGCAGGATTAAGTGAATTATAGTTACCTAAGTAAAAAAGGAAATTTTCATATAATAAGAAAGTCTTATCTTTCAAATACAGGTTGGGAGTGAAACTAGCTTTCAGGAAGTTTCTAGAAATGAAAAAGTGAAGCAGTATCTCTTCCTGTCTCTTCCCATCTCCTGTCACACCACTATTGTACACTGGATTCCCCTCCCTTATGGTATTCAGTGGCAAAGTTTGCCATGTTTACTGCCCTCTATGATGCTGTTTGCTGTGAACATCTAGCCTAAACTCAGTCACTTGCTGGCAGAATTCCAAACGTTTGATAAGAAAGGAAGCTGCTATGCTAGATCCAAAGTCTATAGCTGGTCTATGCTTAGCAGTTAGAGACCAGTCTTTAAGAACTCAGGTGTAGTTGGAGAGATGGCTCAGCGGTTAAGAGCACTGACTGCTCTTCCGAAGGTTCTGAGTTCAATTCCCAGCAACCACATGGTGGCTCACAACCATCTGTAATGGGATCCGATGCCCTCTTCTGGAGTGTCTGAAGACAGCTACAGTGTACTTATATACAATAAATAAATAAATCTTTAAAAAAAAAGAAAAGAACTCAGGTGTGCATTTTTATAAGAAAAACACAAAATCAAAACAAAACTGTTTTCAGATAGTGGTTATCTTAAAGTAGTTATTCTCTTATAGGATGTATGTGCTTGGGAATGGGTGAGTAGAAGAAGGTCCTGATAATTCTCACAGAGCTGGGCTGATCTATACCAGACACCTCCCACTGTGCAGGATTTCCATATTGTTAGTAAAACTCATTTACAGGTAGGTAAGCAACCTTTCCTCCTCTCTGCCTCTCCTTTTCTCTGACTGAGTGGCTTTCTGGCTATAGACTGCTTTTGAAAATTCAGGCTTTTACAGCACAACAAATGATCTCAGGACCAATTGTTCTAAGGATTGGCAAACTGTCCAGACAGTCCTTCAGTTTTGCAAAGCTAAGTTTTAATGGCTCCAAGCTGTCCCCTGTGCCTCAGAGCATCTCACTGCCACCTCCCAGAATTCTCAAGTAGTAGGAGAATGTTTAAGAAACTGGCTTCTTCGGCTACTACAATTATGGGCACCCGAATCCCATTGTTTATTTTATACCTTGGTTCCTCCACATCCAGTATCTTGAGCTAGTTATGTCAGCAATTCACACCAGCTGGCATGGTCCAGTGTCCTCTCTCTCTCCACTGACCTCATTCCAAGGCTAGGCATGATGACATCTGTCAATATGTAATAAAATTCTAATGGAGAGTGCCCCAGTCGCTTGTCTATTTGGAGGAAGAGATGGATGGAACCTACTTGGCTACCAAATTAGGCCTGATCTGCAAAGTACTCCAGCTTGGAGCTGTAGACAGGTGAATGGTTTCCAGAAGGAGGCCTTGGGGCTTCTTATGGGCAAGAATCATGTAAAAGCTCTATTATAAACTAAGGCTACTATAGGAAACAAAAAGAATATTATTTCTGAAACTACTGCAAAACTTTGAACCCTTCAAAGACAAAGCAACTCAGAAATGCTGCTTTACAAATTGATGGCCACTTTCCTCTGGTCATTATGAGTAAAAAAAAAAAATAATAGAGGTAAAATCATGAAGATCTAGATGACATCTATATTCAGAAGGTATCTTAAATACCTCAAAGTCTTTCACTTAAAAAGAAAAAACTGATTCTCATGTAATTATGCTATTTCTAAGAGCCACATTTGTTTTGACTTAAAGTTTAAAATGTACTTTGGATACTTTCTAAGAGGTAAAATTTGCACAATAAACCATATATATATATATATATATAGTATATATATAGTATATATATACTATATATATATAGTATGTGTGTGTGAATTCTTCAAAAAAATGTTTCGTTTACATGTCACAAACACCCTCTTTTTTATTAGATATTTTCTTTGTTTACATTATGTGGCTCATGGAAATAGCATAATCACATGAGAATCTGTAAATTTCTATAAGTTGGAGAATAAAATCAATGAACACTTGTTTTTTTGCCTAAGGATATTTGTTTTATTTTTATACTTACTGTTTGATCTATTTTCTTACAGAATAGAATTGAAGATTTCTGAAATGGACACTTTGAACTTGAACACCATCTCAGGAATTTTCCATAGAAGGACAGTTGATAGCTATTACCAGTGACCAATAGAAAGCATGCAATGTATTTTTCACATTCACGGAAATATGTTTACCCTCAAAGCCTTGGTTTTCAAAGTATTAGAAAAAAGTAAAGACCTATATAATTTTAGCTCATGAAAGACAAATAAAGACAGATTGGGGAATAAAAAAATAAAAAAAGGAAAAACTGTGAGAATAGAGAATACTTTATGGATATAGTTTATATCAGTTAAGTTGAACTCTAGTAAGGAAAGCATGTTCAAAGCAGCAGCTATGACCTGCATTCCAGGAGGTAAACACACAAACATGCTCATTAACAATAATGTACGTTAAAACAAAATGTTAAGAATATATGTAAGTATCTTTTAAAGTACTCTACTTTCTTTAATTTTTTCTTTATTTTTAAGAATTTCATGTATTTAATCAAATGAAGTATGATTATATCTACTGTATTAGGATTTATATTGCTGCACAAAAACACCATGAACAAAAAAAAAAAACAAGTTTGAAACGAAGGGATTTATTTGGCTTACACTTCCAGATCACATTCCATCATGGAATTCAGGAAAGGAACTCAAGAAAGGCTGAAACCTGATGCAGAGACCATGGTGGAATGCTGCTTACTGACTTGCTTCCCATGGCTTGCTCTGGTTTCTTATAGAACATAGGACCTCAGCCTGGGGATAGCACTACACACCACGGGCTGGGCCCTCCCCAGCTGATTGCTAATTTCGAAAATGCCTTAAAGCTGGATCTCATGGAGAGGCATTTTCTCAACTGAGGCTCCTTACTCTGTGATGGCCCTAGCTTGTGTCAAGTTGACACACAAAACGAGCTAGTAAAATATTATTTTTTTAATCTTTCCCCCCTACATATTTCTTCCTGACTTTATACTTTTTTTATAACTCACAAAGTCCACTTATACTCTTGAGTGGATGGGTATGTAGCAGTTGACTGAAGCATGAGGAACCCACCAGTGAACATATATAAAAAGATGATGGTTTTCCCTCCCCTAGAAGGTACCAAGCGCCAGTAGCTTCTTAGTTAGAAGTAGGACATAGAGAACATCTACCTCATCTATCCTGGGATTTTTTTTTCTAGCTTGATTTTTTTATTTACTCTATTTTATTACTCATTTTAGACTTCTATTAATGTATTTTGATTATATTCATCCCCCATGTCTACCGTTAAGTACTCTGTGCTCTATCCTCATCCCCCTATCATCCAACTTCCTGCCCTCCCCTCCTCTTCCTCCTCCTTTTTCTTCATTTATCAATAACCCATCAAATCCAATTTTCTCTGTCCATATACTAAAGAGTGTGGGGCAACACCCTTAAGGATCATTCACTCTCTCTCCTTCAGAAGCCATTGGCTGTCTATAACTCCTCAGTTAGGGGTGGCATCTAGCTAGAATATTGACTGGCTTGATCTTGTGCAGATCTTAAGCAGAAAACAACAGTGGCTAAGTTTAAGACTGCAGTGGACTTGGCAAGTCAGAAGACAAGAGTTTGTCCTGTGTTCTACAACTTCAGCTCTCAGACTCTTTCTCTCCGTCTTTCTTGATAACCCTTGAGACTTGAAGATGGTGATGATATATATATCCCATATGTGACTAAGTACTCATTCCACTGACATGTTATGTTTAAACAAAGAGATAACTTAAATTCTCAATATCTCAGTTGCCTTGTCTTAAAGCTGGGTGTAACCCGTGCCTCCTGAAGGCACGGGTTAATGATATTAAATCATTTCTGAGAATCACCTGTCACACGACCTAGCATATATGAATTAAGCACTCAATAAGTACTGGAGTCAATGACAGTGGTGATATTTATGGATTCATAAGCAGTTAGTGATCACCACTGTTGGTCTAGATGCTTAGGTCATGAAGCAGTGAGCATGATGCTTGTTATTCAAACTCATGGGTTGCCAGGAAGCAGAGATGTAGCAGAACAGCTGGGTAGATGCATTCATCAACTTTTATTGAGGGAACACCTGCAGGTACCAATAAACTACTGTACAAATTGACTTAATTACGGCACCTTGTCTCTAATATCAGAGGCAGTAAAGTCTAGGGAAGAAGACAGGTACTAAGTAAATCTCTGCCGGATATTGTGGGAAAACTTTCTGTCCACTGGATGCACATGCTTGGAATTAATTCCAGGGGGAGCTAACCTGAGGTAGAGATTAGGAATTTTGTGAGAATCCACTGAACAGGGTTTGGAGCGCTATCACTTCACACTGTAGACACCATGACAGAAGGTCTAGCCACAGGACATGGGATAAGTGTTTTAAAAGAGATACTCAAGAAGCTATGGTGTAGGGAAGTCTGAATTCATCTGTATTTGAGAAAGTGGTATGGCCCCACAAAACTTCTCAGAGGAAATGGCTTTATGAAAAAGATGTCCTCCCAATAGATATGTTAAGACAGAGCAAGCATAAGTACGGGGGTTCGTACTTAACAAAGACTGGGGAGCCCTATAGAAAGGACACTCC
This sequence comes from Hylomyscus alleni, assembly GCA_019843855.1. Classification (NCBI taxonomy): domain Eukaryota; kingdom Metazoa; phylum Chordata; class Mammalia; order Rodentia; family Muridae; genus Hylomyscus; species Hylomyscus alleni. Next base: position 11,483 of record JADRCC010573876.1, on the reverse strand, counting down.
TGGACACATGCCATAATACAAGAGGTCAAGAAGCAGTCCCATACCAGGCATGGGTGGTGAAGAAAGCAGAGTCATTTTGCTTCCTCTGTGAAGAAGGAGAGAGCAGTGTGTGAAAGTGCTGACTCTGACGTGATCTTAACCAAGCTGACTCCTAGGGAAGAGAAAATACCCCTGAATCTAGAGACATAAGTCCATCATTGTGTGTGTGTGTGTGTGTGTGTGTGTGTGTGTATGTGTGTGTGTGTATACTTGCCAGAGGACTTCAGGTTTTCCTTCTCATGAGCCATCTACCTTTCTTTTCCTTTCGAAAATAGGGTGTTTTGGTGGTGAAGTAATCTGTCTCCAATCCCTAAATACATCATTTCCATAAGCAAAAATTGCAGAAGATGAAATTATTGGTATCAGCGATGTGTCTTCAAGAGTGAGTGACATTTTATCAAACAGAATCAAGAAGAGAGACTCAAGAGAGTTTCAGCAAAGGCCACAGAGAAGGAAGCATGAAGAACTGAAGATAAATACTCTCAGAGAGAATTGATTCCAGGTTTTATCTTTCTAAGTTCTGCACCTGTAGTTTAATCTCTTATACTTGAATACTTAAAATAACATTAATCCATACATAAATGAAGGTAGATAATGGCCTAATATTTTTAATGTGTCAGATAATGAACTTTTAAAAAGTGCTTCCAACCCTCTATACATAAGAATCCGAGGGGCTGGTGAGATGGCTCAGTGGGTAAGAGCACTGACTGCTCTTCCGAAGGTCCTGAGTTCAAATCCCAGCAACCACATGGTGGCTCACAACCATCCGTAATTAGATCTGACGCCCTCTTCTGGTGTGTCTGAAGACAGCAACAGTGTGTACTTACATATAATAAATAAATAAATAAAAAAATTTAATAAAAAAAAAATTTAAAAAAAAAAAATCCGAGAAACTTAGTGAAGGAGAATCTTGGGTCATGCTCCTCTCTTACTTTTTAAAACAGATTTGTATTAGATCCCTTGGTGCTGAGGTTATAGGCGTTTGTAAGCTGCCCTAAATGAGTGCTGAGATCTGAACTCTGGTCCTTAGGATTGGGCAGCAAGCACTCTTAACCATGGGGCCATCTCTCCAGCCCCCAAAGGAGCACTGTACTTGTGAAAATGTTTAATTATTTTAGAGATTTGTAACAGGGATTTAGATTTGGGTAGGGCATTTGGTGATGTCTAGAGTAGGTTGTTATAGTGGTATAGGGAAATGGTTTCAGGTATTAATCAGTGGCTATCAAGGAAATTACTCAGTGTCTAGCTAGGATGAGCAGAACTGCAACATAGCTGAGAAGGACTCAGCTAATGCGTTATATGAATAATCCAGGGAGCAAGACCCTGTTTTACATCAGGAAAGAACTCTTAAAATCATTCATTTCAAGTACCCAAAACTGAAATTTGGAAGTGGCAAGGTGGGTAAAGTGCTTGCCATGCAAACATGAGAAACTGACTCAGCACCACCAGAACCCACACAAAAGTCCTATTTGGTAGTAAATGTTTACAATGCCGGTGTTCCTAGGACAAAATGAGACAAGGATACAGGAGCTTATTAGGACAAATCCATAAGGCCACTGGGTTTTTCTATGAGGCTTTGTTATTTTCTAAGAAGCACAACTCCCAGCACTCCAGGAAGTTACCCAGTCCTTGGACTGTCGGGGCTTCCAGGTTAAAGGTAGGTCACAAACAGGTCAAAGCCAAAGAGATTTAGAAGGGACCATAGTCTTTAGCAAACCTCCATATCCTACAGCTAACTGGTGCATCGGTGTTTACTAGAAAAGACTGTTGGAGAATGCCAGGGCCAGTAAGCAGGAGAGGGTGGGGTGGCGAATGGGGGGGTGTTGTTCTTGTTGTTGTTTTTTGTTTGTTTGTGTGTTTGTTTTTTGTTTTTGTTTTGGAGGGGAAACTGGGAAAGGAGATATTGTATGACATGTAAATAAAGAAAATATCTAATAAAATTTAAAAAATTAAAAAGAAAGACTGTTGGATAGTAGGTGATTGAAAATAAAAGTCACCTGACCACGTGGTTGCTTTCTATGCTCTTAAAATGCTGCTGCACTAGCCAAGGTGGTCATGGCAAGACCTCTGCAATCAATAAACATTAGGAACATCAAATATGACTTCCAGAGTCATTGAAATGCCCTGCTCCTGAACTGTGTTGGGGCTGAAGCCTTTGAAATCCTTAAGCCTGAGGCAGCTGGGTGGTTCAGTCACGTTACCGCTTTGGAACTAACTCTATAATTGCACAGGGCCGAGGTCATCTACAATGAGGCCCCTGGGGAGTAAACACAGCTCACTCTGTTTCTAGGATGGATTTAATGTGATCTGAGATGCAGCCACTCCCTGTGTAAACCAGGTATGAGCTTGCTGGGTTTGTTCTCATGTCACTGTTTACAACTTGATGCACTTTAGTGAATGTTTCCTGGAAAATACTTGGCCTTAGAGAAGCAGTGTGACCCTTACTGGTGGAGTGTGGGAAAGCCTGGGGTGTATTAGACTCCCACTGAGCTGCCTTATCTTATGGCAAATCAGGAGTAAGGCTCAACTTCTGTCTTAGTGAGTGCTGGTTTGGGAATATAAATCTGGCACCTTTCAGCTTTCGGAAAACTACCTTCTGGAAAAACATAAGACTACTGTTAGAATTTTATGTATCTTTTAAAATCTTGCTTAATCTTGGATTTATTTTTTAAGAGAAGACTAAGAGTAATGATTTTTCACTTTTAATTTATTTATTGAAGTGGTTCATTAACCTTTCGTGCACGTGTGTGTTTCATCCGGATGACTCATCTCCTACTCTTCCCTTCCTTCTTCCTGCTTCAACCCCAACGTCTCCCCACAAGTCCCTTTTCCACATTCTTTTTTGTTTTGTTTTGAGATGTAGTGGACTTCTTCTGGTGTGACCTTAGGTTTGGAAAGCTCTATTGGAGAACGTAGGCTCAGTGCAGATTACAGCACAGGTGGCAGTGGCTCTCTAGTTCCCAGTTTGTCATTACTCATTAATACAAGAAAGATACATGGAGAGTTTGAAGGCCAGAGCCATACAAACACAATGGGTGAGCATAAAGTGATTTACTGATTACAAACATAAGACTTTCAAAGCTTATTGATTAACAGAGAGACAGCCCCAGACTGGGATCACTCCCAAATTGTGGGATAAATGGGCCTTTTGGAAAGGGATATTCTAAACCCAGTTCTTCGAGGAGTCAGAGAGATGAGTTCATAGTAAATAAACTCAGATTAAAGATTTTAACATACCCAAGGATGCACTGACAATGAGAGCAGAAAAAGGAAGATGTTTAGATTTCTCCGACTATATATATGTATATGTATATATGTTAGAAATTAAGTATTGATTATATTTACATTATTTTTACTTTTTAAAAACTAAAAATTAAATAATGACAAACATAAAGGAGACAGAATGAAGTTCTCTGTATGAAAAGTCATGTATTTTTACAAGAGAACCAAGTAGAGCTTCCAGAAGTGGTAAATGTCACTGCAAATAAAATCCCAATGGACATATTAGATGTGTACAGAACTGAAAAATAATTAGGAAGCTGCAAGAGGAAACTGAGCACATTTACCCATAATGCAGCATAGAAAAATACAAAAACCGAGAACAGGAGATAATGAAAATAAAAATGAACCGTCTAACTTAAGTCTGAGTATGGGTAGGGTTGGGAGATTGGAAAGGATGAGGGAGAGACAGCAGCCGTACATTGCTCAAGTTGGTAAATCATGGCAACATGGACCAGAAAGCACAACCAAGTCCCAAGGGAGCACTTTGAACTTGATTTGTTGTGTATATACAGATTTGCTTTATAGAATGGGTAAACCTGAGACCAAGCAGGGAATACATATATTCTTCACTAGTTTACTTAAAGCCAAACAAGTCCATTAGTACATCACTGAGTACACACCATTCTATCTGATTTCAATATAACCAGCTTAGAAATAAGTCCAACAAAATTACTTAGTCACAAAAACTGTGAGAATGTCACCAGCATGAATGTTTTTGCACTAAGGTTCTCGCTGATGGATAATGAATAACTCTTAAGTGTATGATGTATTTCTGTCACCAAGGCTTAATGTGTGGCTGTGAAGGATCTGGGGCTTGAGGGGGCTTCTCTCTTTCTTCCCAGGTAATTTTTGCTCACTGCTATGTTAGTTAAACAGATGTTTGTATTGCAGCTGCACTAAATGTATTTCACATGTATAAAGTAGCTGTTCTTAGTAAATGCATTATCTTGGGTTAGCTAATTAGATCCTCTGTAGCAATTTTCTCATTCATAAAATGAGGACAATAATAATGCCTAACTACAGTATCATAAATCATTATTAATATATGATAAATTCTCATGATCCAGTTTCTAGATTAGTCTGCTTATTTTTGCTATAGCAAACATATTCAAAACTGGGTAGTTTTAGTGTGGATGCCACAACTGCTTGGTATTTGGCGAGGGTTTATTGCATCATATCCTGACAAAGGGTGTTGCATTCTAGGACAGCAAACAGTAGATAGAGTTGCTACTCTCTGTTTTATGGTACTTCTAATACAATTGTGGGGTCAAGTATAATGACTTCCTGCAATCCCAGTGGTTTTCCAAAAGCCTCACCCCTAAAGGTCAATACTTAAAATTATAGCAGCTGTGAGTGTTTTGATTCAAGGGCACACTAAGTGATTAATTCTAGCCTACAGTTAGAGAATCTGGTAAGATTGGTCTATAGAACCCAGAGAAGAGAAAGAGTGGGTGGTATAGGGTGGCTATAGGCTTTGGGATTTATATAATAAGAGATAAAATTTTGAAAAAAAACCATCCAGGAAGGTTTTGTGAGAGAGATATGTCAGAAGAATAGGTGGACATACCAGATTTTGCCACAATGTCATAATTCCATGAATTACAAATTTACAAGCTGTATTGATTTTATTGGCTTTGGTTCACCAATTGGAGCAGATTTTACTTGACAGGCATGACTGAGAGCAATAACAAATTCTCTTATTTC